>JALPQI010002176.1:0-121165 GCA_025490895.1 Thaumatotibia leucotreta
AATAATATAAAATGATATGTATACGATTGACATTCTAATAAGTTATATATAATTCTAATAAGGCACGCACAAAGTCTCAAGTCTCAATTAAGTAGATATGCACCTAAGTCCCATCAGCCAAAATATAGTCTAGGCCCATGTTTCGTCTGTATTATCACAGTATAGACGGCAGAATACAGCAATTTCTGAAAACTTGTAATTTTTATTTTTGCACAAACTTATAGGTAAGTACCTAATTCACATTATAGTCTAACAAATTAATTATTTTGAAAAATCATGAATATTTACTTGGTTGAGGTATGTGAGACGTAGGCCTTATATTTCGACATTTATAAATCATCCATACTTAAACGGAAAGTAAAAAGTGCTCCTAGTAGTAATACTAGTAATTATTAATAATTGTAAGTACCGAACCTATTCCGTCAGAGACTGCCTTTATAACTAATATTAGTAAACGTTGTAAAACTATATACCTACTAAATATGTTTTCATGTACTATTGTACTTAATATATTATGTATGAATCAATTTGACGGTAGCGGGTTGATGTTGATGTTAATTCTATGGCTATCATTCGAATGCCACACCACAGTAATGTGAATTTACCACACCCAAGACCCAGATATTTTTATCAGTTCTGTATTCTAGCCACCAGTCATATAAATATAGACCCGGGCTCAGTTTAACCTTTTGACAGCCACTGACAGCTATACACAACAACGCAAAGTTGTGCCATCTGCGCCAGCTTCGCCAGAAAAAAATAGCAAAATATTTAGTTATCTATCTATTTTGCTGGTACAGGTATTATGTACCAGTAAAATAGTATAACTACATCGGCATTACTCGCTATCGCAAATACGAATGAATGAGTACCTCTATACTAAAAATTTGTTAAAGAAAATAGTGTTTTATGTACCCGATGTTCAATTGATTCAGTAAAACGCGGAAAAGCTCAAATTATATACCTACTTGTTCAATTGCCTTACTCTTATATAGTCTTAAAAAGTAGTCAATTTATAGTTGTAATTATATGTTTATTAGTAAATTAAGCGAGTGATTTTCATTTGAGATTAAGTGATATCGCATACATATTACGATGTTACGTAAGAGGAGGCATGCATAGAGCATACCTATAAATGCTTACAGACTTGTACCGTAGCCGTACCATTAGTTTTCAAGCATCGGTTAAGTTTTACTCGATACGAGTAAAAACTAACGTAACCAAAACTTGAAAACTCATGGTACGGCGATTGATAGTTCGCTAGCGATTAGACGCTGCTGTGGTATAACTTAATGTTCCAGGTTTATTCATATGCCGGTGAGCTATTCCGTAATTATTTAAATGCATAGTGATGTATATATGCATCATGTATTCTTGACTCTATTGACAGCTTGTCAAAATTCAAATTTGAATAAATCTTTGTCAAGGTCATGCATTTAAGGGTTAACATGTTTTTGATCCAATAGGCATTGGCAACCTACGGTAACTCGAGTACAACCCATAGTCAGCCTCAGTATATTTAATAAACAATAAATAAATAAATATCTTGGGACTTCTTACACAACTCGATGTCTGCAGAAAAAGGAATAGTAAACCTTATAAAATGAATTGAAAATCTTTTGGGTCTTCTTGCCCGATCTGTTTTGGGCATAGAAATGACTGGATCAAGAGTTTTTTTAATAGAGATTGAAAGTGTTAAGCTTATACCTACTGTATACCTCCATGGTTGGAAAGCAATATTGCTCATGTCCATAAATGTCTATCCTATGTGTAATTTTGTCCTTTTCCGGTTAAAATGACAAAGTTATATTATGCCTGTAGTTTGGTAATAGTTATGAATTATGATTGTTTTATTGTGGTTGGTAAATATTGAATGAAAACTACTAGATTTGTATTATAATTATAAACAGAAAATGAAAATACTTCAAAACATTTAACTGCTTTGTTTTATTTTTTGTCTTTTAAAATGTATTTTAATCAGTGATCGGTTTATGGGGTCACCCTAGCGGGATTTCGTGTAGGTATAAAAAAATTACGGGTGTGACTAAAATTTTTTATTTAACACTATTGTATTATACACAAAAGAGCATACCTACTTTATGAAACAGAAATATGGCATTATAATTAAAGTTTATTTTTCAAGTTACTGGAGACCCACCGGGAGAATCCAAAATACCGATCACTGATTATAATTATAATATGTCGTATTGTATAAGATATGTACGTATTGTTTTAGTAATCCAGTCAACCATAGTAAATTGTGTCACAAGGGATCAAAATATTATATTTCGGGTGAGGGCGCGGGTAAAGCGCGAATTAAGCGATGGATATAATTCTAAATTGAAATCCTGAGTGTAATATAGGATTCTAGTTAACGCCCGAGGCGAAGATAACTTTGATACCCTATGACACATAAATAAAAAAGGCACCGATTAACCCCACGGATTCCTATGTCCGCCCCTACCGCAAACTTCGAAATCCGCAAATTTGGAATATTTGTCTCTGTCACTCTGATGACGCATTTATAGGAGGGACAGAAACAAATCCTCGAAATTTTTTTTTTTTTTTTTATGTGACGAACGTAGCCAACTGAGCTCTCAGCCCACCTAAACCTGATGGAAAGCAGGAACTGAGGCCCATGGACATAATGATCAAAAAATAGCCTACGCGTTGCCTACCCTGAGGACGTAGATGGCCTCTATCTATGCCAGTAATTACACCGGCTATCTTACCCCCAAACCGAAACACAGCAGTGCAAATACTGCTATTTAGCGGCAGGTTAACGGGTAAGACGGTGGTAGCTGTCCGGGCAGCAGCAGTACTTAGTCAAGTTGCCAACCGCTAACGCTTAATAGCGTATCGTAGGTTTCCCTCTTTGTCACTCTTTATTATTAGTGCGACAAAGACAGTAAGCTACCTTTCGCTAACGATGGACGATTAAGCGTTAGCGATTGGTAACACCCAGGTCTACTTAGGTACCTATAGCCATCGCCAGGCCGCGTAAAGGCCAAGCCACATCGGATGCACGTGTGGCTCAGCATTAAATTTAAACAATTTGAATTTATGTCTAAATACAACATTTTCTTATTTTAAAGCAGCAATTAGTTTAGCAGGTGATTTTGCGCCTTTTGATTGTACTGTAGAAGAAAATTATTTAGGGACTCTCAAATGGCGCATTCTACTGGCGATTCATTATCATCAACAATAATATCATTATTAACATTACGTGATAATTTCCTTTAATCTAATACGGGTACTAGTTATAATTAAAATTACTATCCTTACTAACATAACAAATAAGTAATTATAGATTTTAAAAAGAAAGCGATTTATCGTAAATAATTATAAATTAGAGAAAAATGTAATTAATTATCCTTATTTACCTGTCGATAGTCAGTGATGGATAAAAAAACTTACTTCTGCACGAGCAGATGTCTGAGGTATCTCAATCTTGGACCACATAACGTTACCATAATAAAAAGTGATTTTTTAATATGGGTTACATTTAATTATCTTGAAAAAATTTATGTGGACATGACAGGACTCATAATAATAAGGTAGTTAGTTAGTTAGTTTTACTGGGCTTTTTCCGCAACTCGACAACCATTGTGCCTTTTTTGCGTGATAATAATAAGGTAACAGAAGAGAGCAAAATAGGGAAAATGATTCGGCGGAAGTAACTGTGGCTCAACCTTGATCAAGTCGGACGCCTACCGCGAACTTCGAAAATCTTAAATTTCGAACACCTATCTCTGTCACGCCAATGACGCATTTGTTGGAGTGATGGAGGCAAATGTTCGAAATGTACGAACTACTAAATTCGCAGTAGGCAGTCTGTTCTTGTCAACCCAACCTTGTGGAAAAAACAATTTAAAGCACGCAGGAGCAAATGCACAGTCAGTTTCTTCATTGCTTTCAGTGCTTGCTTGTTGGGATCTATGTTATGTAAAATAACTACTTATTTATTCTAATTTGATGAATTTTCATTAGTGTTTGAAGCGGATAGATAATTTTCGAATTCGGAAGATTTTTTTTCAAAGAAATAGACATGTTCTTATGCATAGTGGGCGTATTCGTGACATAGGTATTTAACATATAAAATTTACTACAAAATTTCATCGAGAAAATGTACGTGTAAAACTAAGCTAAATAATAAGGTGGTTATCATAACTGGTGCAAATACAGGAATCGGATACGAGACAGCAAAAGATCTCGCTCGGCGCGAAGCTAAAGTTATACTCGCTTGCAGAAACCAAAGCAAGGGCATCGCGGCGAGAGACGACATTATAAAGGCGACCGGCAATCACAATGTTGTTTACAAACAACTGGACCTAGCTTCATTCAGATCGATTCGAACATTCGCTTCAGAAATTCTCGAGTCCGAGAGTTATGTGCACATTCTTATCAATAACGCCGGTACTGGAAGGCTAGATAATTCACTGACCGAAGATAACCTACCTATAGAAATGCAAATAAACCATTTCGGTCCTTTTCTTCTAACGAAATTACTTCTACCAATCATCAAAGCTTCTGCTCCGAGTAGGATCATTAACGTGTCTTCTTTATTACATAGATATGGTACGACAAGCTTGGAAAATATACACAAACCGGCAAAAACTTTGCTGCAGCATTACAGAGTGTATTCTAACTCAAAACTGGCTAACATATTGTTTACGAAAAAGCTAAGTCGCGACCTGATGGATGCGAGGGTGACCGTCAACTGTCTACACCCTGGCGCTGTCAACACCGATATATTTCGGCATCAACTCACACTTTTCAGATTTTTAATTAGCCTGATTTTCAAAACACCTGAGGAAGGGGCTCAAACCACAATTCACCTGGCCGTGGCGCCTGAGCTGAATGATGTTACCGGGAAATACTTCGCAGATTGTATGGAAATAGCAAGTTCCCGGCGATCGGAAGATAAAGAACTCGCAGAGAAGCTATGGGACCTGTCGGATAGAGTTACTAATAAAAAAGACTAGACTGTGTAGTTTAATTGAGCCGAACGTTTAGCAGTAATAGTCCCCGTTGGGGCACCAAGCAGCTTAACGGACCGCTTCAAGCAGTCAATTTGTATGGAATCTGCAGTCCGATTCCGGAAAGCGATTGGTAAAAATCAAATGAGTACCTACTCTAAATTCTGAAGAGTTTAAGTTGCCGAAAACGAATTCACCGGGTATAATTTAGTTAAAATATTAACGGTATAACGTTAATATTTTAAATAAATTATATAAATTATTATAACTACCACGGTACGCTTGCTATAATAAATTATGTTGTAAGAATTCCACTGTAACTGCGAATAACTTAAAACCCTATGTTAATGCATAAAAACTTAAAAACTGAGGCATTACTTGAAAACGCAGTATTATCTTTATCTATTACATTTAGATAAGTCATTAGAAAAATAAAAATACGTTGATAATCAGAACCGCCAACATAACCACGCAAACTACTGCTAAAGACGCGTGTGTGTAACTCTGCTGTGTTGACTCTATGGTTATATCGATAACCAAACCTTGCGAACTTTGCTTATCTATCAAAGTTCACTGTCAGTTTCTTCAGTAGACTGTGATTATTTGTCTATGGCGGAACAATAACCTGTTTCATTACAGTGTTAATTTTGTTTTGATTCGTGAATCGCGTTCAAAGCGGCTTTCAAATTCTGACGCGCTTTTTCAAAGTAATGACTATGTTATTGTATACTATATCGGGTGCCTTCGTGACATATTTAACGTATAAAATTTACTACAAATTGACATCAGGAAAATGTACATGTAAAACTAGGCTAAATAATAAGGTAGTCATCGTGACTGGTGCAAATACAGGGATCGGATTCGAAACAGCAAAAGACCTCGCCCGGCGCGAAGCTAAGGTTATACTCGCTTGCAGAGACCAAAAGAAGGGCATCGAGGCGAGAGACGTCATTATAAAGGCCACCGGCAATCACAATATTATTTACAAACAACTGGACCTTGCTTCATTCAAATCGATACGAACATTCGCTTCGGAAATTATCAATACCGAGACTAAAGTTCACATTCTTATCAATAATGCTGGCACTGGAAAATTAGATAATTCGCTCACCGAAGATAACCTACCTGTAGAAATGCAAATAAACCATTTCGGTCCCTTTCTTCTAACGAAATTACTTTTACCAATCATCAAAAAGTCTGCCCCGAGTAGGATAATCAACGTGTCTTCTCTGATGCACAGATATGGCAGGATAGACTTGGATAATATACACAAACCGGCTAAAAGCTGGCTGCAACATTCGCGAGTGTACTCCAACTCTAAGCTGGCCAACGTACTGTTTACGAAGCGACTGAGCCGCGACCTCCTGGGCGCGGGGGTTACCGTCAACTGCCTGCACCCCGGTGCCGTCAGTACTGATATATTTCGCCATCAACCCGCAGTTTCTAGATTTTTAATTGGCCTCTTATTCAAAACGCCTACAGAAGGAGCTCAAACAACAATCCACCTGGCCGTGGCACCGGAGCTGGACGATGTCACGGGGAAATACTTCGCAGACTGCATTGAAACAGCAAGTTCCCGCGACTCGGAAGATAAAGAACTCGCGGACAAGCTATGGGAGCTGTCGGATAGACTCACTAGTGAAAAGTGAACTGTATAATTTTAAATACCATAGAAATTGCGTTTTACACACCCAAAGGCACGATACGACGCGATAGCTTCGGCAAGCCCAAAAGTCTGTTTTTTTTTTAATTTGGTAGGTAAAAATTACAGATACTTTCTTCAATCTGTCACGATCTATCTAATTTTATGATCATATTTGTATGAAACTACATAAATACACAACTATTAACCCAACCGTAATAGTTATTTTAGACCAAAACCAGATAAAATAATTAGATAGACAGGAATTGCCTACAGCTTTAGACTAAGTCGTCTTCGTAAAAGCTAGGACATTTTTTGCGTGGCTTTGGATGCTTGACGAAGTTGAGGACGTACATGAAAAGTATAAAACATCGAAGCAGACTGCTCAAGATAGTCCCGTGTTAATCATTTGTGGTCTTTGCCGTCACGTTGCATGATCAACTGGACGTAGTCAAGAGAAAAGGATCCATCCTTTGAAATTTGTTACCGAGATTAATTACTTTTCCTTTTGACATAACATTTAGAAGTTGACGGATTTTTGTGGACACCGACATGAATTGATATAAAAAAAAAAATATGGTCCGAGAAATATAAATTGAATGTTTTTTTGTACTATAATGTTCGTAGAAAGTTAGCAATTTATATTTCACGAACTATACTAAAAGTACCTACTTCGCCGTACCGTGCAGCGCCTTAGCAATACTGGTTGAGGTTGATGTCAAAAATAAACTAGATTTTGGTATTTTATAATATTTTATTACACATGTAAAAATGCCAAAATTTACAATATCAATACGTTTGCATTAGCAACAGCAAACTACCCTGCTGATTTCGAAATAAACCTGAATTTTCGATTTCATTCCCAAAAAATTACGTTACTGTAACAGTTATAATGAGTGTTCAGCTTATAAAATACTGATAGGAAACCTTGAAGTATGCATAAAATTAACGACTCCATTTTAATTTCTAATGTAAATAATCTAAAATAAGTATTTCTTATGTTTTAAGTGACTAGATGTAAACATAGTACAATAACTGCATTATTTGTTATATTGATATGTGTTTCAGTGCATGTGCATTATCTTTTCCGGCGTCTGTGTTCAGAGCGAGCGCCGTTGGGCTTGGACTTGTCCTTGTATTTTGAATCGTCTGAAAGTGTACAAAAAAGTAAATGATTTGCTCAATATGTTTGGTGTAGAAAATAGTAAAAAAAATTAAAAATCACGCTTTTTTGTATTTATGACAGCAAACCCTTTCATTTGATACCCATATCATGGGGGTGAATTTCGAACCGGAACCGCAAGTCCGCCATGTTGGGGAGGCCGCCATATTGGATTTGTAATGGCGTTTCTTAGCTAGTCATGTATTGTCATCTGAACTCGATCGTGTGCTAAATTTCATCCTAATCGAAGACCGGGAAGTAAGTCAAATTAAGATTCCAATATTTCTTTACATACATAGTTACCTAAAGGTTAATTTTATTAAGCTAATAAAAGCGTGTTTAATAATAAAAAAGATAAAATGCGGTTTATGACTGTTGGAATAAACTGCATTATTGCTAGTTTATAAAAATAAAACCTTTTTTAGTACAGATGGTGTATTTTTTAGGCTCTAGTGCGAGTAGTGGGTCATTTTACGTCAGGTCCAAAACTTTGGAGGGCCACCTGCACTAAAAAACGTAGTACAGTCGAAGACAAAATAAGGGGTATACAAAAACGTTCAAAAATATCTCCCAGTGCACTCTAATTCTGTGTAATAAGAACGTCGTAACATATTTATGAACGGATTCTTTCGATACTTATTTTTGCACTTGACTGTACCAGACACGTGCAAAAACTAAATTCGTAACTCGTATCGATTTAAAACACTCCCTATCGGTCGTGTTTTAAACATCGCCACTCGTTTCCAATTTCATGTTTTTCGCACTTGTGTCGTAATGTACTATATATGTCGTGGCTGCGTACGCCGCGGCCACGACATCGGTCTAAGGCGACCGGCTTAGCGGAAAACGTATGGTGCTCCCTCTCGTACCCATATCGGCATCCCGCTCCAACTCATGGCGTCGCGTGCCTAATGCCTGCTATATGGCCACATCTCAAAATAGAATTGTGTGGTAAAAGTTACCATATTTTCCTGCAATACGGCCACATCTTCCATAAAAATTGATTTTGAAATGTGGCCGTATAGCAGGCACACGGCGATGGATTCGCTCGCCGCTGGTCGCCTTAGACCAATGTCGTGGCCGGGGCATTACGCTCGCACGTGCCGCGCGACTCGGGCAACGAGGGGCGAACGGGCGGCGAGCGCTGTTGCTCCGCCAACCACCATACAGTCGAGTGACGACGCTCAAACAGTAGCTCTAACAAACCTCGTTCGCGTTCCTTGTGCCGGCGCCGCTCCCGGTCGCGATCTCGATGCCGCTCCCGGTCCCGCTCACACGAGCCGCACGACTCGGGCGACGAGCGGCGAACGGGCGGCGAGCGCTGTTGCTCCGCCAACCACCATACAGTCGAGTGACGACGCTCAAACAGTAGCTCTAACAAACCTCGCTCGCGTTCCTTGTGCCGGCGCCGCTCCCGCTCGCGATCTCGATGCCGCTCCCGCTCCCGCTCGCACGAGCCGTGCGACTCGGGCGACGAGCGGCGAACGGGCGGCGAGCGTTGTTGCTCCGCCAACCACCATACAGACGAGTGACGACGCTCAAACAGTAGCTGTAACAAACTCGCTCGCGTTCCTTGTGCCGGCGCCGCTCCCGCTCGCGATTTCGATGCCGCTCTCGCTCCCGCTCGCACGAGCCGCGCGACTCGGGCGACGAGCGGCGAACGGGCAGCGAGCGCTGTTGCTCCGCCAACCACCATACAGTCGAGTGACGACGCTCTAACTGCAGTAGCTCTAACAAACCTCGCTCGCGTTCCTTGTGCCGGCGGCGCTCCCGCTCGCGATCTCGATGCCGCTCCCGCTCCCGCTCGCACGAGCTGCGCGACTCGGGCGACGAGCGGCGAACGGGCGGCGAGCGCTGTTGCTCCGCCAACCACCATACAGTCGAGTGACGACGCTCAAACAGTAGCTCTAACAAACCTCGCTCGCGTTCCTTGTGCCGGCGCCGCTCGCGATCGCGATCTCGATGCCGCTCCCGCTCCCGCTCGCACGAGCCGCGCGACTCGGGCGACGAGCGGCGAACGGGAGGCGAGCGCTGTTGCTCCGCCAACCACCATACAGTCGAGTGACGACGCTCAAACAGTAGCTCTAACAAACCTCGCTCGCGTTCCTTGTGCCGGCGCCGCTCGCGATCGCGATCTCGATGCCGCTCCCGCTCCCGCTCGCACGAGCCGCGCGACTCGGGCGACGAGTGGCGAACGGGCGGCGAGCGCTGTTGCTCCGCCCACCACAATACAGTCGAGTGATGACGCTCAAACACAAGTCCAGGGTGCTTAGCCAAGTTGCCAATCGCTAGCGCTTAATCGTCAATCCTAAACGAAAGGCAGCTAACTATCTTTGTCGCACTAATATGAAATAGTGACAGAGAGGGAAAACTACAATACGCTACCAAGCGCTAGCGATTGGCAACTTGGCTAAGCATCCAGTAGCTCTAACAAACCTCGCTCGCGTTCCTTGTGCCGGCGCCACTCGCGATCGCGATCTCGATGCCGTTCCCTCTCCCGCTCGCACGAGCCGCGCGACTCGGGCGACGAGTGGCGAACGGGCGGCGAGCGCTGTTGCTCCGCCCACCACAATACAGTCGAGTGATGACGCTCAAACACAAGTCCAGGGTGCTTAGCCAAGTTGCCAATCGCTAGCGCTTAATCGTCAATCCTAAACGAAAGGCAGCTAACTATCTTTGTCGCACTAATATGAAATAGTGACAGAGAGGGAAAACTACAATACGCTACCAAGCGCTAGCGATTGGCAACTTGGCTAAGCATCCAGTAGCTCTAACAAACTTCGCTCGCGTTCCTTATGCCGGCGCCGCTCCCGCTCGCACGAGCCGCGCGACTCGGGCGACGAGCGGCGAACGCTGTTGCTCCGCCAACCACCATACAGTCGAGTGACGACGCTCAAACAGTAGCTCTAACAAACCTCGCTCGCGTTCCTTGTGCCGGCGCCGCTCGCGATCGCGATCTCGATGCCGCTCCCGCTCCCGCTCGCACGAGCCGCGCGACTCGGGCGACGAGCGGCGAACGGGCGGCGAGCGCTGTTGCTCCGCCCACCACCACGGCGGCGCCGGCGCCGAGGCGCGCGTCCGTACCGGCGAACCGCCCGAGTAACCCACTGGCGACATCTAATACAGAATAAAAAGATTCTATAAAATAAATTGACACGGCAATACCCTTGTATTTGTATAGATATAGATGAATTATCAAGAGCCTGGAATTGCATTCGTAGCCACAGAAGTAGCGGCATTCCTGAACTACTCAAGGTGAATATTACGGCTGAGTCAAATGATGACAATACAGAACACAAGTATGAATACAAAATGCCTGTGATGTTGTAAATATGTACACAATACTAACCGCTACATTTGGAATGCCATGCTCTCGGTAATCAGTTTTTTATTTATTTAATTTGTCGTTTCAAAACAAACATTTGGTTTGGTATAGGTACCAAAATCCCATTTTCTATTATATCATCGGAACCATGCTTAGATTAAAAACGGAACAATTTGTACAGTAAGTATATTACCTCAATACATTTAATTGAAAAGATTTTTTTATCGTTTTCGGCATAATTGAAGTACTTACGAGTATCAAACATTATTAAGTAGCAGTCAACTTCCGAACCCCGGTATTGGGATTGATTGAAAACCCAGAGGCTATTGAAGGAAGTAAATGTTAGGAAACACAATACCTGCGGATATGCGGGCTGGCAGAAGACAGGCGGCGGCGCGCCTTCGCCCTCCGCGCACACCGGCTGCACCAGCGGCGGCCCTGAAGTGGCCGGCGTCGCCAGCTGTCAGACAATAGTAGGGTAGTTCTATGCGATTATTTAGTCGCAACAATCAAGTCCCCATTCCCAAATTATTGACGAACTGCGTATAAATAGTGGAGTCATTTTCGATTATCTTGTAGCAGACGCATGTTTGTCTGCTATTCTGGCATAATAGTCTCGTTTGCTTTTATAAAACGGTAAATAAAGTGGTGATAGTAATGAACAAAAAAAAACGCGTAACAAAATCGCATAGAAACACCGAGTACAATTAGTACATTGTACTGTAGATTACTGCATATGCCAGGAACCCAAACTTACAGGCTGCGTAGGTATAGAGATACAAAGCCTGCCAAGGTTGGTTTCCAGGCGAAGCATGTATAGTGCTTTTTTTCAAACTTGCATGGCAACTCACATCAACTTTCGAGTCATGTCCATATTATTGCGACAATGACACCCATTTGTCCGATTTCTGTGCATCACCGAACGCACTTCGTCAGATGAAAAAGGTACCTAAATATGGTAGGTAAATGAAAATAATTAGGTAGGTATGGTTTATAGCAGTAAAGAAATAAGATAAACATGGACGGTGATCCTATGATTATAATTATAGCATGCAGCAGCAGTTAGTTGCTAACTGCTGCTTGAGTAACTTTTCACCAAGCTAAGGGACTATGTAATTACCTTCTGCTTGAGGTTGTTGAAGTCATTGCTCATTTCGCGGTATCGCTGCAGACACTCCTGCCACATGTTTGCCATCTCCGCCATCTCTGAGCGTTGCTTGTTGATTTCCTCCTATGCCGCAGTAAGTTCAACTTTACGCAGGTATTTATTTAATCGTATGAATATTAGAGAAATAGATAAAAATACGAGTAACTATTATTGTCTATAAACCCCTTGGTGGCTTCGTCGCTGAGGGTGATCACTGATCAGTACATTACAACGCATTATTGGAAAATCCTTGATGATGTAGTAAACCCTTAAGAAGACGTAGACGGTGACTTAGGGCTGCTCCATTAATCACGTCATACTTTATAGGGGGAGCGGAGTCTAAAAGAAATCACCATAGGGGAGGGGGAATTATCGGACAAAACACGTGTAATTTTTTTGTTACTCTCTGCGTGTCTCTGCATTAAATATAGCTAGTAAAAATATTAAAAATCATCTACCTTGAACTGAGTTTAAAAATTTACGCCGCAGTTGGCAAAACATTTTTCCCCGTCAAGTGGCAATCCCTTACGGTATCTATGAACATTAGACAATGAATTGCATACCGTCGTCTGTATTAATCTCGCGTCCGTGTCCCCGACGTCCCGCGCCACGGTCTCGTATCGCCGCATGCACTCGCGCCACAGACGCAATTGCGCGGCCGCCGAGTCCCGGGCACTATTCGCCGCTGATTCCTAGCCGAAAACAATAAAATTATCACTACACTACTAGAGTTATCCACAATGCACACTATCCACAGCTAGAAACATCGTATATCCAACTTTCACATGCTCCTTGAATTTAGAGTGCTTGAAGATATTCTATGGTCCAGAACACGGAATAATATTGCCTAAGAAATGATGCGAGTTAAAACTAGCACCTATCATACTCTGAAGAAACTGAAACTGACATCTATAAATAACCATACAGACCGGTACTTCAGAATTGAAAAGCATATGCGATAATTACAGTTACAGCCTTCTCTCCTGATGTGTGTGAATAGCTCTTAAAGCACCGCATCAATTCTTTCCACAAGTTCATCATCTTGTCCATGGCTTCTCTTTGCTCCAAAATTTCTTGCTGTAATATACATCAAAACCAATATTATGTACCTTATTAAGATGACTTAAAGGTGTTAATGTATTGTTCGTAACTTACATAGCGACTCAATTCAAATTACTTAAAATATACATAGTAATTAGCAGAGGCCGGAAAGAGTGAGCCCTACGAATTTAACATGACTTACGTCAAATGAGTGTAGAATTAGATCACACTTTCCGAGCTCTGAATAATTAGGTAGACATCTAGCAGTTTTAATAACCTTCACTAATCTTAAGTAGTTACTTCGGGCACTGGCAGTACTCTCTCCATCCGCAACACTAAGACCAGAATCTCGTTCTCTCTCAGAAAACCTTTCTTTAAATTCTTCGTCTCTCGATGTTATAGAAGCTCTCTCAAACCGCTCCAAGTTTTTCTTATATCGACGATCTCTACTTTCTTTAAATGAGTGATAGTTGCGATCCCTGGAAACAAACGGTTTGTCTTCATAATACTTGTCGCGTTTTTCTATTTCTTCGTTTCTCTTTCGGTCTCTTTCATCATATCTTCTTTCGTCATACCGTCTGTCTCTGTGATTGTCACTCCTGGTGGTTCTGTGCTGTCTGTCGTCCTCCGCGTAAGGGTCCCGGTGCGTGTTATAACTCCTGCTGGTTTGATGATATCTTTTCTTGTCCTCATCATAAGGTCTTTCTCTATTAGGCTCAACGATTCGATCGTAGTCTCTATTGAGTTCCATGTCGCGGTCATATTCCCTATCAGTTTCCCTACGATAGTCACTTTCTCTAAGAGGTTCTCTGTTGGGGTGGTGTTCTCTGTAACCCCTGTAAGATTGGTTGAGTACACTTCTGGTGGGGGCAGGTCTGGGAGCATATTCACGATTTCTCTCATCTGTTGAAGTGTGCATCTTTGACCCGCTGATGTCTAATTTGCTGGTATACTGTTCTCTATAACGCTGCGGTTCTGTTAGAGTATTTTCCTTGTCGTACGGGACGCAGTAGGAACTCCTCTCCCTCGCTTGCGCTAGGTGCGAGCGAGACGTGGCTATGTTTTCTCGACTTCGAATTCGTACGCTGTTATTTTCTTGACTTCGAGCCAAAGATATGGGAATATTGCCTTGAGAATGATCATGGCTTGTTAACTTCACCGGGTGATGGTCGACATCGTTGCAAATTTGTCTCGATAGGGCTTCACATTGCAGTGACTTGTGGCTCAGCGAACGTTGCTGAAACACGTCAGACCGTCATTGTAAGTACCAAGCAGGCATCGGACAAAACGTGCGGATGACGTCAAAATGACGTAGTCCTGCTAACAGGATGATGTTTGTATTTAAACATCCGTGTAACGAGTATTAAATAATGAAGTAACAAAATAATCGTAAACAAAATCATGAAATTATAAAATGCAGTGAATAAATTTCACGTAACTTGTTACCGTAAGGTACAATTACCTATATTTTGTTAGGAGAAACCTGTGGGGACTTCAGATAAATAGGTTTAAAGTACTTAAAAATGGGAACAGTAGGTAAGATCAGTAAAATCCAGTATACCTAAAGAATAGGGACTAAAATTACATAAATAATGTTCTGGAAAATACATCTCTCTATCTTTCCTTTCTAGTCTGTAAATGTAATGTGTAAACTTCCTTTTATTTTGTATTTAGTAGACGTAAATTGGACAAACAACAATTATAATATTGTGATGAAGTAATTAAGTGCTTAAAATTGACATATGGTATATATTTATGTAAATGCATGATAAATGGTACCTATTATACAGGGCGTCCCAAAGTTATGGGACATGAAGGGGAAGTACCTTAAATATCGTAGATAGTGTATTTTGCTGAAAGAAGACTAAATGTTATTTTTAAAATTTAGTAATAGTGCATTCAAAGTTTTTAAAAAAAATAACTTGCTTCACCCGGAAATCGAACCAACTACAATTTTTTTCGAATTTTGAACCAAACTTGTTTGGTTATTCTTTTAGTTTTAGATACTACGTTTCTTAAGAAAAATTGTTATTTTTTATCCATTCTTTCGAATGAAATCATAAAATTACGAAAAAAAATTTTTCGTATTAAAGTAGGTTCGATGCCTAGAAAAAGCAAATATTTTTTGGATTTTTTTTAATGCAGTATTATTCAAATTCAAAATAAAACAAAGTCTTCTTTCAGCAAAATATCCTATCTACGATATTTAAGGTACTTACCCTTCATGTCCCATAACTTTGGGACGCCCTGTATATTTGTTACCTAGTGAATTGCTGTGCCCTTTACAGGTTTGTGTTGAAAAATAAAAATAAAGATAGTTTATTGTTCATTTGATTGACAACGACAGTCAAAGACGTACTTACTCATTTCAAGTAGCGATATCATTTTAATAAAGAGGTTGATCAATTATAACATAACTAAGAATTGTTTATGAAAACCAAGAATACTATGTAAAAATAAATCATCCTATAAGCGGCTTGACGTCACCCGCACTTTTTGTCCGACGCCTGGTACCAAGTATTAAAACCTATTCACCTATTTTAAATATTAGATGAATACAATTAAAAATACCGAGTTTACCAACGCCGGAGGTAAAATTTGAACACCCATTCTCACAGCTTTCGCTATATTTGGGTCATAATTCTTATCGTTGTCTTGTCTCATACCACTCTGTCACGCTTTTAGTTGGTGTTTTATCTCAGTAGGGGAAAGTGGGGCAGCTTTGAACACCTTTTTTTGACCTTGAGTTTAACCGATAAAATGAACTATAAAGAATTTATTTTTGCACCAAGGCGATAGTATCGTTATTGAAGTATACAAAATCACCATTTTGTTTTTAAATTTCTGTACTATTATTGAGATATATCAATTTAAACAAAAATTGTCATTTTTCCAAATGTGCCCCATTGGCAGGGCACTTTGAAACATGGTAAGGGGCACTTTGATATACGATTTTGGGGTACTTTGGTACATGTATCAAAGTGCCCCTATTGTGTTTCAAACTGCCCCTTAAAGTCACTAACACAGCTGACTAGTTGTAAACATTTTCAATGTTATAGATAATCAGTCAATTGTGTTCTTTAACTTTGGAATGTATTAGTACCTAATTAGGATTCAGTTTATTAAATTATATACAAAATAAAATTAACTTTCGTTTATTTTACATATAACCAAAAACACAGTTTTACAAAAACATAGTCTTGTAAGTATGAATTACTATTAATCAGTCAATATTGTAAAACTATTTCAATGCAATATTTTTACATAATTTCCCAAGTCGGTGATGTAATGTGGATAACGGTATACTGTAGTTGGTTGCGCGGCGCGTTTTAAAGGCAGCCTCTGATATGGCCGTTCCCATTGTCTCTTCAATAATTTGTTATCAACGGCCGCACCATTTTCTAAAAAAAATAGACGTTAAATATTATATGCCTTCAAAAGTAGCAGGGGCACTTTGGTACACTAGAGGGGCACTTGGGAACGTTTAAAACTGCCCCATTTTCCAATTTTTCAAAGTGCCCCTTCGGAAAAATAGACAAAAAACTGATTTTTATAATAAACCGTTAAATATTCGTTAAAAACAACGATACAAAATGATTACTATTCAGTAATCATACATTCGTATGTACATACATTCGTATGTACTTACCGTTTATTAAAACTGTCACCCATAAATGTCTTAGTTTTCACTCAAAAACACGATCGACAAATTCCAACATTATTTACTCGCCGACCTCGGAAACACATAGTGACACACCAAGCCGCACCAGGCGACTGGCGAGAGCCGGCGTCATTGGTGTGACACTCACACATACAAAGCTACGATTTAGTGTTGCCGCGTAACAGTTTAAGTCTATGGGTAAGAGAATAGTGTAGGTGTTCTAAACTGCCCCTTGTACCAATCTACCCCGCTTCCCCCTATATATAAAAATAAACTGGTGCACTTGTATTTCTTTTTCACGCTAGATTTTAATCCATACATCAAATATTAAAAAAAAAACATCATCTCATACAAAAATGACAATTGTGTCACGTTTTTTAGGGGCACAATATTTTGTGTCCACGAATAATAAGACAACGAAAATAATTTTGACCCATTTACTCGTACCAATCTTGACGAAAGAAATCCATAAGTAGCTAATATAAAATCAACTCACGATATTCTTGCTGGGGGACTTTTCAGTCTTTGTGTTCAGCGTAGCGCATAATTTAGCGAAGGTTTCAATCAAAGTTGTTTGGTCAATTGCGGGAGCAGGATTTTCTGATTTTAGGGGCCTGCCGGTATACATTTAGTTATAGTGCCCTCCTATGCATTACACGCATTTAATTACCTATACATGTTTTGAAAAAAGCAATTGTTTACTTTACTATCCAAATGCTGCGTTTCCACCAGAAATGTGCGAAGATGTGTTTTCATACAAATGACACCTAATTAATGACTCAAGCGAGGTGTCATTTATATGGAAACATATTCTCGCAACGCAGTCTAAGTGATTGATAGGTTGTTAGACATTTTAAATTTAGTTAAGTATAGCATTTATCCTTAGGAGCAGGCCAGCGTGAAAATACACTCCTCAAATATCGTCGGGGATATTGTAATACCGCGTAACTACCAAATCAGAGTTCAAATATCAAACAATTGACACTCAAATTAATCCCAATTGAATTTGTTAGTTACGCGATATTGTATTATCCCCACGATATACTATTTGCAGTGCCAGGACAAAAACAAAGGCTATCCCTGCATGCCAGCCGGCGTTAATTGTATAATGAATAACTCCCCTGGGGAGTCGTGTGGCATGTGAATAAAGTTATCGAGGACTCCTTAGTGGTGTTCTTGAAATTGAAGTAGCGTACATCGTACAACAGGTTGGCGTGCAGCGATAACCTAGGTTATTGATCTGGCAGTGAAAGTGTTAATTTGAGACGCAGGAAGATACGGTACTTTTCAGGTTCCATAGGCGACTCCTCGCGGCGGCGATGGTGGCGATGCTCCCGATGGTCGCGATGGTCCCGATGATCGCGGCGATCGCGACGGTCGCGCGGCTCGTGTTCGATCGGCGAAGACGTGCGCACGCGGCTCCCGCGGTCGCGGTCTTCGTGCCGTTTAGCGTGGCGATGTCTGGCGCGATAACATTTTGTATCGCAAATACAAAAACTGTCACTCAGACGCCACATCACATTGTGTACCTAGGTCTATATTGCTCTAAAAGGCGTGGCTTATACATATACAAGGTGAAATTTTGCACGGTGCAGTGATCACCGGTTTACTGTACGACCATCGCGATACCTAATCACGTATATTTCTAAGAATGAACATTTGACAGTTTAGAAATGAGCCTTATATAAGGTCCTAATTTATTAGATGCAGATATTTTTACAGCTGATAGTATTCGGTCTCTGGAGTATATTAAACCGTGAAATATTATAGCTTTTACGATGTTTTTTTGGAGAAAACTAAAAAACAAATTTGCTACGTAAAACACCCTGTTTATGTGATTATGAAATAAAAACTCATTGAACAGATTCTAGTACCTCTTTTACGTACCACTTAACTGGAACTGGCCACTTTACGTCGATAAATTAAATACTTGATTGTCAATGTCATGTTATTTTCCCGTGGATTGTGTCGTTTGATGACATAACAGACAGTGTTATTGTGACATATGATAATGCACATGATGATTTTTTTTTAGACGAAATTACAATAAATTTTTTTTTTAGGAAAATTAAATCAAAAAAATTACATGAAAAGATTTCTTAATTTATATTTAAAGTTAATTATTTTAATGTAAAGTATCATGTGTTAAAATATCTGCAACTAATAAATTAGGACCTTATATACAGGGTGGCCCATTCAAATCGGTCAGTATGGAAAAGTCTGAAACTATAAGACATACGAAGATTTGTTCTTAGGAACCATGTCACCGATTTTGATAAAAAGAAAAACTGCATTCATGCATTTGAAAAAAACACTGTACCCAGCCAGGGAATCGAACCCGGTTGTTTTGAAAAAATTAACTTACACTGTTTCTATTCAGATATCGTTTGTCCAGGTCTTAAGCAGTAAATGTCTCTAAGAAACATGATGTCTAAAATGAATGGAATTCATTATTTTCACGTACTTAAATTTATTTTACTAGGTGTTTATTGTGTAAATCTTAAGAAAAAAAGTTTTTTTTGTCATATTTAGCAACGCAGTTTTTCTTTTTATCAAAATCGGTGACATGGTTCCTAAGAACAAATCTTCGTATGTCTTATAGTTTCAGACTTTCCCATACTGACCGATTTGAATGGGCCACCCTGTATATGACGTTAAGACTACTTAAAGAAAAATGGTGATCCTTACCCACATATGAATAAGGATTAGTCTATAACTGACAAAAGTTCATTCTTAGAAATCGGTAACAATAAGTTTTTGGTTTTGGTCTCTAGCATCACCGATGGGACGAACCTGGGACCTCCATCAGCTTTATAAGCAGGATCACTACCGACTACCGAGGCCGAGGATCATTACTGAGCTACGGAGGCCATCAAGAACGAGTACTTGTATTGAATTATCTAGGTACAAATATACCCCCTTAATCCCCTTATTCATAAACGGCTTTTAACGTAGCAAGCCGCTAAGTATTGTTTGTCGCTTTCGGTCTTATAGAGATATTGATAAGACTGAAAGGAACAAATAGGTAATAAGTTAGGAAACGTTTATGAATCATGGGGATAGACGGTACGAAATACTCAGCTGAAAAGCTATAGTTACTTACCTAACTAATATGATTTAGAATCTCTATAAAATCGACTTACTTCTTCTTATCCTTTTTAATAGCTTCTTCTAGAAATGTGTAGATAAACGAGCCCTGATCATGCGGCACCGACTCGAAAGTAGCGTCACCATCCTAAATGTAAGGATATGAGATAATTAAGACAGCTTCCTATATCACATCGAAACAGGCCTGCTACCGCGAACATCGAAGTTAGCTATTTTCGAAGATTTTTCTCTGTCACTCTAATGACGCCTTCGTTGGAGTGATAGAGAGAAATCCCCGAAATTTACGGATTTCGGTGTTCACGTTAGGGCCGCAGGTACGAATTTGAATCGTCTAAAGTAATTAGGTAGGGTAACATTTTGGCAAAAAATAATCATTGAAGCTAAATAGAAATCACACTACCTTAACCAATAAACATACGAGTACCAATAATATTTTTGTCAAAATCTTTAGGTAGTAAATGGCTGAGTGGTCAGGTTTTTACTAGGTGGAGCATACCAAATACCAACCCCCTGGATATTTAAATACTTACCTAACACTAAGTATCTTACCCGTTGCGGTGAACCCGATTGTGGAGTGGACACGAGACCCGCCTTCAAAGCCAGGGACATATTATCTCTTCGGCTATAATAAATAAGTTCCTTTTTCATTTCAATATAGGAAATACCACTAAGTGGCGCAAAAATGTATTTGGATATTTTTTTTCCTTAATGTAGGTGCCAGTCTAGTAGGCTTAAGGTATTTAGCACATGATTGGTGCTATAGTATGCCGCCGCCCGATAGATAAGACTATCCGTCCCTCTTATATTAATATACTTAGTAAAAGACGGAAACTATTTCGCGGCGACATACTGTCGCACTAATGATGTGCTAAGCATATAAAATTGTGATAGGTTCTTTTAGATAGGTACCTATTTTCCGAAAAAAAAAACACCAGTACGCTCCTACTATGTTTCTAATGAATAAACTTTTCCATCGCATTATCACGAAAGCCTCCAAAGTCTATATTTGCCTCGACTTTGAAGCAATAGACACCGAAGTTTTGTGAGAGCATGATATCTGACATAACGGAAAAGGAAAGTTAGAAACTAGTTAGTACACCCAAGTTCTGTTAATGTTAGAAAGACTTGATTAACCCTTAAAATGACAAATTAAATAAAAATCGTGCGTTCTAGCCTCCTCGCCATTGCGCACAGCAGAAAATTCTGTCTTAAAAAAAAATACAAAAAGTAGGTCTAAGACTATATGTTCATTGTGACATACATTGCCAAATTAAGGGTTAAGGGCCAGTTGTACCAAGCAACATTGCTTGTCAACATTGCTCCGCAAATAATGACCTAGTATGGATTTTTGACTGACGCTTTGGTGCAACTGTGTGCTTACTACGAGCTGCTGCCGCGTTCGCGTTATTAACGCGGACTTACGTTCTACCATCCCACTCGTACCTACTCCCGTATTGGTGTGGTGTGCCGGATAGAAAGTAAGTCCGCATTAATAACACGGCGCCAGCTCATGGCACGGCTACCCAATTTAGGGTGGTATGAAGAAATTTTTTTTTCTAAAAATCTTATCTCCACATGGCCTCACTTGTTCTATTATATAAAAGTAGTCTGTATACCAAATTTGAGGTAATTTGCTGATTATTTACTGGTAGCTCATAGAGGTGTGCGCCGATCGGCGTGGCGTCCGCCGCCGGTCATTTTAGCCACGCCGCCGCCGCCGATGTTTTCACCGGCGTGAAATCGGCGTGAAAATAATTCTTAATTTTTTTATCTGTTTTGTGTGCGTACATTGCAACACGTCATTAGAAGTATCCAAGATTATATTTCTCACACTTCGTGTAGGTACATAGGTAGATCACGCATCATTACCCTAACATTTATTTAATATAAAGCAAACTCCACTGCGTCTAAGTCCCGGGTCTTGAAAAAATTGATCCTCTTTCGACCAAGGGGCTTAGAAGAGTGAATCCTTTTTGGCACTAATCTGACTTTGGTGGAGACAAGACTATGGTCAGTGGCGCTGTGGAATGTCCGTATATGGAGCGTTTCCCGCAGGTCCCTCCTTCTGTTAAGGGCAAGGTCTAACTGATGCCAGTGTTTTGAGCGGGGGTACATCATCATCATCATCATCATCATCATCAACCAATTGACGTCCACTGCTGGACATAGGCCTCCCCCAGAGAGTTCCACAAAGATCGGTCGTGAGCAGTCCGCATCCATTGGACACCCGCAACCTTTACCAGGCCTGCTACCGCGAACATCGAAGTTCGCAAATTTCGGGGATTTGTCTTTGTCACTCCAACGAAGGGCTCATTAGAGTGACAGAGAAAAATCCCCGAAATTTGCGAACTTCGATGTTCGCGGTAGCAGGCCAGGTCGTCGCTCCATGTTGTGGTGGGCCTTCCCACGCTGCGCCGTCCAGTGTGTGGTCGCCACTCCAGAACACGCCGACCCCACTGGTCATCGGTCCTCCGGGCAATATGGCCAGCCCACTGCCACTTCAACCTGGCGATTCTTCGGGCTATGTCAGTCACTTTCGTTCTTCTGCGGATCTCGTCATTCCTGATGCGATCTCGCAGAGAAACCCCGAGCATTGCCCTCTCCATCGCTCGTTGAGTGACTCTGAGCCTCCTAATGAGTCCCATAGTGAACGACCACGTTTCAGATCCGTAAGTAATCACTGGCAACACACACTGGTCGAAGACTTTCGACTTAAGACATTGCGGTATATTGAACGAGAAGATATTGCGTAGTCTCCCGAACGCCGCCCAACCCAGTCTGATTCGACGATTGATCTCCTTCTCGAAGTTGGACTTACCCAGTTGGACTGTTTGTCCTAGGTATACATATTCGTCAACAACTTCGAGTGTAGAGTTTCTAACTTCCACTGGAGTTGGTATCACATGGACGTTCGACATGATCTTCGTTTAGTCCATGTTCATCTTAAGACCAACATCTTCAGAGACCCTACTGAGATCATCTAGCATAGTGCTTAAGTCCTCCATGGTCTCAGCCATGAGTACTATATCGTCGGCAAACTGTAAGTGAGTGATGTACTCGCCATTGATGTTAATGCCAAATCCCCTCCAGTCCAGAACCTTGAAATCATATTCCAGTGCAGCGGTAAATAATTTAGTAGAGATAACAACAGATATTTTACTCCTCGCGGCAATGGAATTGGTTTCGAGTTCCGGTCCTGGAGACGAACTGACATATTGGCGTTTTCGTACAGGCATTTCAGCACTTCGATGTACCGTTAGTCTACTTGGCACCGCTGGAGAGACTGTAGTACAGCCCACATCTCGATCGAATCAAAGGCCTTTTCGTAGTCCACAAACGCTAAGCAGAGGGGCAAGTTATACTCCTCGGTCTTCTGTATAACTTGACGGAGCGTGTGTATGTGGTCTCCGGCGCTGAAGCCTTTTCTGAAACCGGCTTGTTCAGGAGGCTGGAAGTCGTCGAGCCTGCGTGTGAGACGGTTTGTGATGACTCTCGAAAACAACTTATAGACATGACTTATGAAGTGTGATGGGTCTGTAATTCTTCAACAGGGTGTTGTCACCTTTTTTGAAGAACAACACCACCACACCTCTGTTCCATGCCTTTGGCGTTTTGCCTCTAAAGGCATTTCAGCACTTCGATGTACCGTTAGTCTACTTGGCATCGCTGGAGAGACTGTAGTACAGCCCACATCTCGATCGAATCAAAGGCCTTTTCGTAGTCCACAAACGCTAAGCAGAGGGGCAAGTTATACTCCTCGGTCTTCTGTATAACTTGACGGAGCGTGTGTATGTGGTCTCCGGCGCTGAAGCCTTTTCTGAAACCGGCTTGTTCAGGAGGCTGGAAGTCGTCGAGCCTACGTGTGAGACGGTTTGTGATGACTCTCGAAAACAACTTATAGACATGACTTATGAAGTGTGATGGGTCTGTAATTCTTCAACAGGGTGTTGTCACCTTTTTTGAAGAACAACACCACCACACCTCTGTTCCATGCCTTTGGCGTTTTGCCTCTAAAGATGACGGAATCAAACAGCTTTTGAAGGACCCTAAGGACTGGTTTCTCACCCGCCTTCAGGAGTTCGGCTGTTACATGGTACATCCAAGTGACAATTTTCCTTTAAAAATGTGTTGGTGACGCACAGTTGGTATTTAGAGCAGAACTCTTACAATCGCTGTCCGTTGTAGTTGAGCTTACCGACACCATGCGCACATAGGCAATCGGGCCAGTCATAGGGATTGCAATTGCTGGATCCAGCATCCAGCAATCCAGCTGGATCTAGCGCATTTTTTGGTCTGCTGGATCCAGCAGCCAGTGCTGGATCCAGCGCTGCGGATCCGCAAATAAAGTTTACCAAAAAAATGCACAATTAGAACTTTTGCATAAACTTATTTTACGTCGTGTTTGAAACGGATCCGCGATCCCGCGCTTAGTCCTTGGCGGCCGTGACTAATACGAGTGCTCCTTCAAACTTATGGTTGAATCAATGTGTATGTCTAGAAGTGGGAAAGAGTGGACAGATTCTAATGTAGTGCTTCGGAATGAGAAATCTATGTTTATGCTACGTTTTTGGTAGGGTCTAAATTGCATGAGTTTGGTTTTATTGAAATTAAGCTTTAAATTGTGATCATCCAATCAGGTTACGATATTTTGAATGGTTGTATGTAAGCTATTTTTTAAATTTAATTAATTGTGGCAAGGTATTATTACAGATTATATGTCGTCAGCAAAAAGAGTACAAAATTTACTCGCCTTGGGGTATTGGTCGAGTACCTAATATTCGTTTTATCTGATTGAAATGTTAGTATGGTACCTGTGATGTAATTGTGACATTCTATTTCAATTCAACACATTGTGTACGACCTGTAAGGCATGGTATGAATAAATTGTGAGCTGAGCCTCTAATACCTATTCCAAATAATTTTTGCAATAAAATGTCATAAAATGTCACACAATCATAAGCTTTGCTCATATCAACATACCAATAGCATATTTTCTGTCATTTATTGTGTTTAAAACTTCGTTTATGTACTTGGAAAAGTGCTGACGATGTTGAGGGATCTTTTAGGAAACCGTTTTGAGAATCGTTCAATATTTTAAACTTTTCACAAAAGGAATATAATCGGTTTGACATAGCGGTTTCAAACATTTTGGAAAAAGCTGGTAGAAGGGCTATGGGGCGATAATTACTACATTCATTGTGATTGCCTTTTTTATATTATACAGGTTTAATAACTGAAATTTAAAGGAGATCCTGGAACTGTTCCTTCTGTAAAAGACTGGGTAATGAGCAGTGTCAAAGGAAGGGTTAACGCTTCAGCGCATTTTTTTACTAAATGTGGTGGCAACTCATCTTGGCCAAAACTTCTTTTATTTTATTGACATTTAATTAGTTTGCGGAGTCAGTTTTTTTTTAATTCTATCCAATTTTAAATTACACTACACACTAATAGGTTCCCAATAAAGAAAATAATTAAAAAGTAAAAAAACACGACTGCCGTTTTAAGCGAACTAAAAAGTCACAAACAATTCCTTTTTCAGGTTAATTCTTGTAAACGTACATGTAGGCGCTTGTCTTAATACTATACATATTTTAATAGTCGTGTTTTTTAACTTTTTTATTTTTTTTTGGAAACCTTTTAATGTGCAGTGTAGTTTAAAATTGGATAGAATTTCAAAAACTGACTCCGCAGAGGGCTGAAGCTTCGCTCCGGGGACAACCCGTAATATCACCATCTGAAAACTCGCTCTACCTTAACCTACTACTACATTTTAATATATAATAATAGGACAAGCGCCTATATGTAGATACGCTCACAAGAATTACCCTGAAAAATGAATTATTTGTTACTTTTCAGTTCGCTTAAAACGGCAGTCATGTTTTTTAATTTCATAATTATCTTATTTTTTAATTGTTTTTTAATATATAATGCTCACAAAACTGCGCGTTATTATCCTCCCTTTCATTATATTAAATATTATTATTAATAATCGACCCGTTTTATGGCAAAAAGTAGTTTTTTTTTGCTATTTTTCCTACCTGCTGGATCCGCGCTGGATCCAGCTGGATTGACGGCGATCCAGCAAAAATCCAGCTGGATTGAAAACACTGCTGGATTGCAATCCCTAGCCAGTCAGTACTATCCTGGCCGACCCTAGCATTAAAGTCGCCCATAATGTGAAACCTATCGAATGGACGCACCCCGCTAACAACTTCGTTGAGCTGGTCGTAGAATTGGTCCTTAGCCTCAGGTTTTGCGTTTAGCGTCGGTGCGTAAGCGGAGAATAGAGTAACATAGCAGCTTTTAGTATTAAGACGCAAGACCATGATGCGCTCAGATACACCTATGGATGGGTGTCTAATTGCATCAATAAGATTATGGGGGACTGCAAATCCTACTCCGTGCTACCGCTTTTCCGAAGAACTCTTACCCTTCCAGTAAAAAGTGTAGTGAGCCTCGCTCAAAGAGCCCTCATCCTCAATCCTGGTCTCCTGTAAAGCTGCAATATCGACGTTTAACCTGTTAAGTTCTACATCGATACTGTATGGTTTGCGCAGGTCTTGAGCGCAATCAAGGTTTTCACCGGTGTTATGAAAACCTGTCCTCATTGTTCGGACGTTCCATGTCGCAAAGCGCATGTAGTGAGAGATATTGCAGTGTTTAGGGTTTTTCATATTCTGAGCAGGTGGTTGGTGTTACAGCGTCAACACCCAGCTGTAAAGCTTGTGCCCCATTCACCCACACAGGACAAGTTAACGCTGAGGCAGATCAGTACCTTATTGGTCGAGGATTGCTCAACTTGAAGCAGGCGGTAACTGATCAGTGGACTTTCGATAGATCCTCCTACTATCAGGAGTCGCCCCTGGCACCCGCACATACGACGCCTATTCGTACGGGCTTATAACCAGCACCCATGCCCCCCCTTTCTCTCTCTCTCCTCCCCGACATGGTCCACAGGAATGACGAGTCAGTACGTGTGGTGCCGGTTTGGCCGCAGGAGCCTGGCTTGCGCCTTGCGCCTAAACGGTGACTCCAGGTCCGGGTTTATTATTTATTAGTTTTCCTTTTTCTTGGAGGCTAGGTTTCCGCGTCTCGAGGTTTCAAATCCCTTAGTCGCCTCTTACGACACCCACGGGAAGAAAGAGGGTGATGCTATTCTCACCCGACATCACACTGTCATTTTGATAGGAAAGCTGTAGAAAAACATGAAATGTGTGAACATGTTTAGAAATTTTAAATAAACCTGTTCTTTTTAAAAATTTTAACTTGTCTCTTTCATTACGCCGATCACGCCGATTACGCCGCCGCCGCCGGCCATTTTCAGACCGGCGGCCGCCGCCGATGGTTTGGCCATCGGCGCACACCTCTGTAGCTCAAAACGGTTAAACTTTCGCTGATCTCATATAAGTAAATCAAAAATTTACACTTCACTAAAATTCTAAAATTGAAGCAGCATAATGCTTAAATGAGTGGGCCTTATTGAAAATCTATAGTTAAAGCTATCATACCAGTTTAAAAAGATTTTCATTTCATACATTTATGTACTACCAAATTGTCGTATTTTGAGCGACCTCTAAATTATGCTTGATTACTCTGAAAATTGGTGTGCATTATTTTTAGGGGACATGTACTGTGGAAATATTAAAAAAAAAATTTTTCGACCACTATACTACCCATCCTAAGCTTACAAAACGTCAAGAAAACATACGCGGGACGTCTGTGGCGGCGTGGAGAGCTCTGCGACCGAAGCGACGGGCTACTGTCGGCATTCCTAATCACAAGTATGAAACGTATGTAAAATATACAATAATGTGGCCAAAAAATTGCTACATTCCCGTTGTCAGTGAACTTTTGGGAGTCTGATTCGGCCCACTAGAAGATTTTACGTTAAGAATTTCTTTTCTGAAACTTGAACAAACTTCTTATCGGGCCTAATCTCAGTCCTAAAACCCTACTGGTAACACGAATACAGTATTTTTTTGGCCACACTACCTATACCTATAGATATTTAATATCAAGACTAAAAAACTTGAATATTGACTTCGATAATATTTGTATCACCTTTCATCTTGACTCGGAAAAGCATCGGTTTTCGAAGGAGACGTTTCCTGCAGACTGGCCTTAGCTGATACCACACGGATTTGACCCTGATATGAGACCATGTTACGATTAGTGCCTATAAATCCATACTATTAACACATTCAATGCCAAGAGCGCCACTGGGGAGTTATCAGTATAATTTTGTTCACATGCCGCCGACTCCGTGGGGGAGTTTATCACTATAATATTTGCAGGGCCATGACAAAAACAAAGGCTATTCCTGCATGCCAGCCAGCGTTAATTGTATAGTGGATAACTCCCCTGGGGAGTCGTGTGGCATGTGAATAAAGTTTTATAGGACTAACGCACGCACATATTGGCTAGATAGAGAGGCAAACAGCGAAATTGTAACTTTATAAAACGCGACCCAGGTTGGAGTGCAGCGATTACATTGTACAACCTAGGTTAGGTTTTTGATCTGGCAGTGAAAATGTATTATAAATGCGAAAGTTGCGAATGTGCTGGACCGATATGACACTCGAGAAAGGACATAGGATAGTTTTTATCGCGAATTTAAATCGCCTGTGCAGACTTAATCGCGGGCTGGTGCCCCTTGGCTAGTATTATTGCTAATCTATTTCACCAGGCGTTTTACTTACGCTGGTAGATTCGTCACTTGCTGAGCGTGCCGCAGATTTGCTTCCGCCTCCTCTTTTCTTTTTACCACGCTTACGGTTTGATGCATCGAACACTTCAAACAATTTTTTACTATCACTTGCCTTACACTCCATTACAGCCTACGATACGGGACATGGAGTGTATACCTACCAAATCTTTTTTAATGAGTACATTTATATTTGAGTTACTACAATAAATTAATTTACGATAAAATGTTAACCAAACATACACGGATACTGACGGATGTGATAGAAGTTGAATAAAGAATTACAAAGAGATGTCAACATGACAACTGGGTGCCAGTACCAATACTAATGATTTCAGTATGCTCTCTTCATACCTCATTTATCAAAATCGGCTCGGTAGCTTTTCAGAAAATAGTGTAGGTAGGCCTAAATTGAATGCAGGAATCATAACACTAGATTTGCCGCTGTGTTTCACGCCAACTAACTCAATCATAGTATCTCAAACTAGTTAGATCCCTATTCAGAATGGTGACAGTTCCATGAATTGCTGTAGATGCGAGGTTGAGAATTCAAACACCGCTGATAGAATAGTACTTTATGGTGGTGTAATAGCTACCCCTAGAGTGCAGTGCCATGGGCATAATAATGCCCACGTGCGAAGTTTTCTAAAAGGCTATACGGTGCGTACACAATGCTTACTACAAAGTTTGGTAACCTTTTTAGAAAAAGGCATACGCATTATATTGTAAGCGTCCTTTTCTTAAGCGACAAAGTAGGACCTTTTAATAAAAACGCTCACATTTAATGTTGCTGTTTGAAAATTGATTATTCCGTTCCAAATAGGTACGTTTGAGAATGATTCGCCATAAGGGCGCTACCCTATAAGCCGATCGGATTGAACGAGTATTATGATTATGACATTGAATTGCTACAAATGTGGCAGACGTCGATGTGCATTGTCACAGAAGAAGTGAGACTATTGACATATTGATTATTTTACGAGTTTTTTCTCGACGAGCTATATCGATCGTCGTTCGATGGGGAACCACCCTAAGCTCATAACTCTCATCACATCCTGCAATCACATAGGGCTTATGTGATTGCAGGATGTGATGAGATGAGTGATTGAAAATGCTTGAATTCCTTTTCGCAAACATTTCCCTAGCCTAGAGTTTTCTCGTGAGACTAATTGCATATTTTAGTTCTAGGCTTAATCAGAGTATTGAATTTTGAATTGAGGTGAGCAGAACTATAAAATAGCCAATTCGAAAAATAAATAAAATTCAGATTCAATTTCAATATATTATAGATTATTGTAATAATTCACATTAAACTTAATTTAAACTTATAGCCCACATAAGCTCCTCACACTCCACTAAGTTTCGTTTTATAGACAAAGGCGCTAAAGGTACTCGGTATAAAAATCTCCATCATAAAACCAATAAACAGATTCAAGTCCCATTTTATTATAAAAATCAAAATTACGAGTTATAATACATCTTTTCTCAATCGAACAATAGAAATCGATTATAGCACATTGACATTCTTGTAAATAAATCATCGTGGACATAAATAACAAAATCGGATTGTACAGCCTAACACGTCAGACACCGCTACGGCCCTCGTCGGCCAGCGCCGTATCACTATATGTACACGTACCGACAGGTATAACTCAGTCTCATGTGTGGCGCCCCGGGCGGCCCGTCACTCACTCACTAGCGTCTATTGTTCGTGGCGGTCGGCCGCCTCCTCGGGCCGCGGCTGGCTGCACTGGTACAGCACGTCCGCCAGCTCGTGCGCCACCTTCTGGTCCAGGATCTGCGACATCACCAGCGACAGCAGGCGGCGCTCGTGCCGTCGGATCAGCGGCCGGTTCTCCGCGTGCTCGGCCAGCCGCAGCAGCGTGGCCGCCGCGCGGCGCAGCATGTCCAGCGACGTGCCCATCGCGTCCGGGTTGTCGCGCAGCGCCGCCACGCCGTGCTGGTTGGCCACGCCCAGCGCCGTCTGCTCGGCGCGCTCGATGAAGGCCACCAGCTGCGCCACCGCCGGCGCCTGCAGCGCCACCTCGCGCGCCGCCGCCGCGCCCGCGCCGGCCAGGTAGTGCAGCAGGTTCACCGCGAACTCGCGCACCACGGGCCGCTCCGGCCGGCACAGGTCGCGCGCCAGCCCCGCGCACAGCGCCGCGATGCGGCCCCGAGGGGGCGTGGCCAGCACCAGGTCCACGTTGGCGTCCGTCACGCACAGCTTGCACAGCGCCTCCAGCGCCAGCCGGCGCGGCGACAGCGGCGAGCCGGCCGCGGCCGCCGGCGGCGCGTCGCCCGCCACGGCCGCCGGGCACACGGCCCAGTGCAGCAGCCCGTCCAGCAGCGGCCGCGCCACCGCCTCCGGCTGCTGCTGCAGCTCCACGGAGCCGGCGATGTTGGCGCACGCCACCAGCGCGTCCTCGCGCAGCTGCGCCAGCGCGTCCCACCACCACTCGCCCTCGCCGCGCAGCGACGAGCAGCAGGCGTCCTGGTCGGCGTCGTCCCGCGCGGCGCGCTCGTAGGCGCGCGCCCGGGCCGCCCGCGGCGCGTGCTCGTGGTGCAGCAGCAGCAGCTTGCCGGCCAGCGCCAGGAACGCGCCCGAGCGCGAGAACTCGGCCTCGTTGCCCGGCACGAACGTCAGCCCGCGCAGGATGTTGGACAGCGCGATGCAGCGCTTGGCGAGCGCGGCGCGGCTCTCGCTGACGAGGTTGAGGCTGGGCTCGTCGCGCGTGTAGCACTCGTCCTCGTAGTCCTCGAGGCGACGCCGCTTGAGCACGCCGGCGGGGGTCGCGCACGGCGAGCGTCAGCCGCCGCTCGACCTCCAGCTCCATGGGCTCGGCCTCGAGGTTGTCGCGGTCGCCGGCGGGCGCGGCGGGCGCGGGCGCGGGCTCGGGCGGCGCGGCGGGCGCGGGCGCGGCGGGCGCGGGCGCCGGCGCGGGCGGCGAGGGCGCGCGCGAGCCGGGCAGCACGCGCACGAAGGGCAGCGGCAGGAACTCGGCGCGGAAGCAGGGCATGATGTGGTCGGCCTGCTGCCAGGGCTCGAGCACGTCGTGGCGATGCTCGGGCTCGTCGGGCGGCTCGGGCGCGAACAGCTCGGCGGCGGCGGAGTCGGGCTCGGCGCGGTAGGCCACGTGCGCGCGCCGCCGCCGCGCCGCGAGCGTGTAGTTCTCGCCGGCCAGCACGCGCACGCGCGCGGCGGGGTCGGGCGCGGCGGCCGGCGGCGGCGGGGTGGCGGCCGGCTCGGCGGCGCCGGGCGCGGCGTACCAGGCGGCGGCGGGCGGCGGCGGCGCGTCGAACACGTCCGCCAGCCCGCGGTGGAAGTGCTCCAGCAGCAGGTCGAGCAGGCCGGGCATGTGCTGGAGCCCGAAGTAGCCTATGCAGTTGTCGTCGAAGAGGAGGATGTTGAGGATGTCGAGCGCCCAGCAGGTCTCGGCGAGCAGGCCGGACTTGAGCGCCATGACGACGCGCCAGGCGTCGACGGGCGCGACGTCGGCCTTGGTGAGGCGGCGCCGCTTCTCGCCGGCGGGCGCGGTGGCCTCCACGCACTCGGCGGGGAACGTCATCTCGCGCTTGATCTGCCCGCCCGGTACGCTCATACTGGCGGGACCCTATACAGAAAATTATGTATGTCAGAGAAAGGAAATCGATACGCAATATTTGATATGATTAGGTATTATAATGGTATCAATGATAGCGACGGTGAAAAATGTATAATGAAAATGGGTGAGGTGACTTACGGGCGAGGGCACGACGCCGGGCGGGTAGGACTCCGCCGGCGGCCGCGGCGCGCCGCCCCACGCCGACCCTGCCTGACCCTACAAACAACATTTACTATTTACCTTACTGAACGAATAGACGAATGATTATGGATAATGATAGGCAGGTATTATGCCTACTCTTCAGAGTTTTTCCCTCGAATGTAAACAGTAGAGAAAATTTCAATCAATGTTACGTGAATGTGTAGGTGAAAATGCAATTGTGCAAAATTATGAACGAATGATTCAGTTTTGTAAGAAAGTGTTACGTAAACGGATGAATTAAGTAATTGTTATTAGTGTTTATCCTCGTAAGGCCCAAAGTACATTCCAGTTTAATGAAATTTAAACCTTTCATAAATTCAATAAAAGTAGCATTTCCTTTGTTAATTTAGTTTTACAAACAATTTTCATCACTAATTCCCCTAGGATCAAAATACGATTTAAAGACAATAGTATGGCGGGCCTTACGAGGATATGACAGTCTACAACATCTATTTTTAAAAACTGTACTTTGAAGTGACAATGCGTCGTTATGTCCTCTGAAGCTGATGTGTTCAAATTTTAACTTTGAAATAGTAACCTAGCAACGATACCCAAAATGAATTCAATTAATAAAAATCCCGCACATTATCAGATTCGATAAACGTAAAGGACGAATGACGCACGGTGCGAGATTCGCGCACACAAGACGACACGCGGTCCAGGCATCGCGGTCGATTCGCTAAGGCCCTGGTCTCGTGAGCCGCATACCGCCGTAACCTATGGGAAAATGCTGTATAGCACAGCGTTGGATACTTATCGCTTACCGTATACGATTGCAGAATGGCATCTCGGCTGGGCATGCAGGGCTTTATTTAAAATTGCGGCGAAGTGACGTACCCCCGTCCGGCGGGCTGCGCGGGCTGCGGGCGCGGGAAGGCGGCGGGCCGGCGGTGTAGTGACGTACCTGCGGCGGGTAGGGCTGGTGCGGCGGCCAGGCCTGCGGCGGCTGCGGCGCGCGCCAGGCGGGCTGCGCGGGCTGCGGGCGCGGGAAGGCGGCGGGCCGGCGGTGTAGTGACGTACCTGCGGCGGGTAGGGCTGGTGCGGCGGCCAGGCCTGCGGCGGCTGCGGCGCGCGCCAGGCGGGCTGCGCGGGCTGCGGGCGCGGGAAGGCGGCGGGCCGGCGGTGTAGTGACGTACCTGCGGCGGGTAGGGCTGGTGCGGCGGCCAGGCCTGCGGCGGCTGCGGCGCGCGCCAGGCGGGCTGCGCGGGCTGCGGGCGCGGGAAGGCGGCGGGCCGGCGGTGTAGTGACGTACCTGCGGCGGGTAGGGCTGGTGCGGCGGCCAGGCCTGCGGCGGCTGCGGCGCGCGCCAGGCGGGCTGCGCGGGCTGCGGGCGCGGGAAGGCGGCGGGCCGGCGGTGTAGTGACGTACCTGCGGCGGGTAGGGCTGGTGCGGCGGCCAGGCCTGCGGCGGCTGCGGCGCGCGCCAGGCGGGCTGCGCGGGCTGCGGGCGCGGGAAGGCGGCGGGCCGGCGGTGTAGTGACGTACCTGCGGCGGGTAGGGCTGGTGCGGCGGCCAGGCCTGCGGCGGCTGCGGCGCGCGCCAGGCGGGCTGCGCGGGCTGCGGGCGCGGGAAGGCGGCGGGCCGGCGGTGTAGTGACGTACCTGCGGCGGGTAGGGCTGGTGCGGCGGCCAGGCCTGCGGCGGCTGCGGCGCGCGCCAGGCGGGCTGCGCGGGCTGCGGGCGCGGGAAGGCGGCGGGCCGGCGGTGTAGTGACGTACCTGCGGCGGGTAGGGCTGGTGCGGCGGCCAGGCCTGCGGCGGCTGCGGCGCGCGCCAGGCGGGCTGCGCGGGCTGCGGGCGCGGGAAGGCGGCGGGCCGGCGGTGTAGTGACGTACCTGCGGCGGGTAGGGCTGGTGCGGCGGCCAGGCCTGCGGCGGCTGCGGCGCGCGCCAGGCGGGCTGCGCGGGCTGCGGGCGCGGGAAGGCGGCGGGCCGGCGGTGTAGTGACGTACCTGCGGCGGGTAGGGCTGGTGCGGCGGCCAGGCCTGCGGCGGCTGCGGCGCGCGCCAGGCGGGCTGCGCGGGCTGCGGGCGCGGGAAGGCGGCGGGCCGGCGGTGTAGTGACGTACCTGCGGCGGGTAGGGCTGGTGCGGCGGCCAGGCCTGCGGCGGCTGCGGCGCGCGCCAGGCGGGCTGCGCGGGCTGCGGGCGCGGGAAGGCGGCGGGCCGGCGGTGTAGTGACGTACCTGCGGCGGGTAGGGCTGGTGCGGCGGCCAGGCCTGCGGCGGCTGCGGCGCGCGCCAGGCGGGCTGCGCGGGCTGCGGGCGCGGGAAGGCGGCGGGCCAGGCGGCGAAGCGCGGCGGCGCGGCGGGCTGGCCGGGGCCCGGAGGCCCGGCGTACTCCGCCTTGGCGAAGTCGGGGTGCCGCCGAGGCGCGCCCGCCGCCGGCGCCGCCCCGGCTGTCGGGGGCATGCCGGGCTTGCCGGCTCCGTACTGTGGACGGAGATGGTTCCTTGAGCGGTGGGCGCTTTGATACGAATCTCCACACGGCGACGACGTATACGACCCCGTCTGGTACAGTCGAGTTCAGTTCAGTTCGAGTTATGGGAGCATAATTTTTTTTTGTCTTTTATTGACATGGCTGCAATCACCAGAATCGCGCTGGTTCAGCGTGACTCAAGTGACCTGAACCATGACAATAACAGACAAAAAGAAATTGAATCGCGAATGCACACATTTCTTCGCCTTAAAGCCAAGACACACCGGATACGTGTGCAACACGTGCGCTTGGTGTTCGTGTTGTGGCGTATGTAAATGTCACATCAGATGGCACACCGTTTGCGTGGCGTGACGCGCAAGCGATGTGCCATCTACTATGACATTTTCGAGGCTACAACGCGCACACGCATCCGGAGTGCCTCAGTCTTTAATCCACCGACGTAAGGAGGAAAATTGTGTACATATTTATGAATTCGACTGTACTCACGCCGTTACTTATCGGTTCGTGTTGGTGTAACACGATGAGATCTTCGATAAAATTTATTTCATTTCATTGTCTATCCCGCTCCCTGTCAACTAATCATGAACTCCGAATGAAAACTTTACAAAAAGATAAAAAATAATTGATCTACCCGCTACAAAATTACAAACTACGAAGATACCAAAGTAAAACTCCACATAGTTTTTACTTAGCTAAGCTACTTTATCAATAAATAAAAATAGACAATGAGATGAAATCAATTTTTCCAAAGCTTTTCTTTTTTTTTTTTTATTGTGCGAGGCATATTTAATTTAAGCCCTTCTGTTAGTCGAATGACCAAAACTTTAACATTATCATGCTTGTCAAGGAAAGAACTATAAAATGCTCAGTTTTGACCATTCACATCAAAAATCTGCATTCAAATCATCCGTCTAAATCAAAGCAAAGTAAAAAACTTGCTATCATATCTATTATCAATGTTGTCCAAATCAATCAACGCGGTAAACATCTTTACCGACGCACTTTTCAGTTAGACGGTTAATTAGAATGTTATACGCAGAATCATATAAAGCAACAATAGGTGTTATTACTCTGGCCGTGATCCCAAAATGTGAACGCTGAATAGAAATATAATGACGCTTGTGGCCGGTCGATGAGCGAGGCAGCGCCGCCTCTGATATGTCCTAGAGTGCTATCCGGGGCGCTATCTCGAAATTTGAACATCGAAATTCATCTATATCTAACAGTTTTATATCACACACAAGATGTTTTTTTTTAACGAACATAGATGAATTTAGTAGCTCCATTTCTGCGCCGCCGGCCGCTGCAATGTACAAAGCGGCTCCGCTCATGTTCGGCTAAGCTAACATGATCCGTGTAATTAAATGCATGCAGATGATTTAGTGACCAAAGGTTCATCGTAAAAGCCACCACCACACACTCTAAACCTTTACTTCCTTAATTTTAATGTTTTTGTTAAATTTTGACGGTCGTGTTTTGGCCGCTGATGATTCGACAAACTGGAAAGCCAATTAATAGCACCGCAAGCCGAATTTAGTGAACAAAAAGAAGAATTGAACAGTGATAGGCTCGGAATTTTGTCAAACTAGCTAGTGGTATTAATCGAATAAAACAAATGAAGCCAAAACCACGGATGAGAATATTATGTCTCACATCGATCGCGTTAAAGTATTACTATCGGTCCATCTAATCGATTTGTCGTCAATTCGATAGAACCAAAGCGATACTTTAGTCGCGGGCCCGTATGGTTCCGCTTCAACATTTACCCCAGGATGTGATATTAGTTTAGTTATCAGTTATCACTAAGTCATTTCATTATTCTTCGACAAACTAACGATATTTATAAGGATGTATCATATAATAGTTATTGTTAAGACAAAGTTATTTATTCAGAGCAAACGATTTAATTAGGTACATAATTTTATTTTATTTAGATTTATCCTAGTATATCAAAGTACACAGACCGAGATTATAAACAGCAAAATGACACCGCTCGACTTTAATAACAAAGATAAGTCATTACCGGAGTCGCAACCCAGTAAAAAAACTCTAACTAGATCATCACATCCCGGTAAGAGTAGAAGGGGAGCCTCGGCCTCGTGATCGCGTGGGGTGCGGATTGCGGATGAGACCGTTGCCAATGTCGGAAGCGTGGTCGAGTGCGTGGTACAAACGGTCCGTACGGCGTAGGCGCGCGGCGCGGCCGGCAGCGGCGCCACCAGCTGGCGCGCCAGCTGAGAACTCATTATCCCCCCTCCTGTGCCTGTCCCTCCGGAACCGACGCCGACGCCGCCGGCGCCCATCTACACCAAACAGACACTCAGCGCCCGCATTCAGGACGTTCGACGCAGTGCGACCTCGCGATTTCTTATCCTTATTTTTGATATTGGTGTGAATACCGTCAGTGATCGAAAGTATAAGGTGAAACTTTAACAAAACTTGTCACGTAATAAAAGAGCACTTGCGGCTATAAAAATTATGCGAGTTACATCGGTCACTGAAGCTCATAATATTATACGTATTTTTCTTGGTCATGAGTATTTAAATATGTCATCTGAAAGTTTTGTCAACATTTTACTATGTAGTTCCGATCATGGTGCAAGGGCATTCTAAAACACGATTTTGAATCCCGGAAGGTAGTTATCGTCATTGATAAAATAGGGGCGATTGTTGTTGATACCTATCACATGAATTGTACTATCCCATGATCGAGTCGCGAATGATTTCTCCTTTCGATGTATCGCGTCGATAAACCTATAGCAACTCATGTGGCTATCGAACGTTTGCAGAAAACGATATACTATTTGTGACAATGATCGAAGACCGGTTAAAATGATTGATAAATTAAAATTATTATAATTATAACACTGCGAATCTGATCAATTGTCGTTCATATCATCGTTTCTGTCAATCTCATCACTCTGGTCTCGTTGTAAACTAATAACGCAATCCTAGTCGTGTTTGCAATTAATTCACTTACTATTCAGATTCATAACGGATCACTAACCGTTTCGTCAATCTGATTTTACTTAAATTAAGCATGCTATCATATTGGACCAGTATAAACAGTAATATACATTCATGCGAAGCTAAAGGTACCTGTTACAAAAATACTAATACATAAAACGAGTAACCAAGAATCTATTCCTGTTTAAGAATTAAGACTGTAGGAAAAAATCTGTAATGTTTTACTTTGATTCATTCTGCAAAAATACATCCATAATACAATACAATAAGGCACAATATCGTATACAATGAGGCCTCCTGACATGCCAGGCATGCAGAGCATAAATATTCTCAGGCTGATACTACAAACACACATTCCATTAATATTACTAATTGATAATAATCATAAAACTGGAGTAACTATAAATCAATTACGATGATGAAGTGATAATCCATTTTGCAATGGACCCAAAATTTTACAATATGTTATAACTTCAAGATTTGGGATCTAGCTGTAATTATGTATAAAACAGAAATAATAATTGACGTCCATTTCATAAATATCACGAAAAAAATCTACTCTGACACTGTAACGTTAGTTACCAATTTTTTTGTATGTGCTTTAAATAATTAATCAATTAATTAATCTACGTGGATATGTGGAAGGAAGCTTAAATATATTTAACTTTAATAATGAATATAAGAGCATACAAAATAATCAGTTATTTACCAGTGTATCAAAGCTGTTTCATGAAATAGACGCCCATAACACGTTCCTGTGAGTCATTTCAAGGGAAAAGCCTATCAAAGTAAATAAATCCCGAGGATCAAGTGTACCGTGGCGTTCAGTTCTCGAGCAAGTTTTCCATTTCATATGGGCATATATAAAAAGAGAATGTTGTCGAGAACCACGCACTAGTTATACTCTGGCCAACCAGCTTGTCAGTAGGAAAGGGGGGGATATTCAAAAACTGTAGGCGCAGAGAAAAAAGGTGCCATAGACAATTTGAACAGGCATGAAGACTGGTGAGTCAAATCAACATCTTTTTTCGAACTGTTAATACTATCGCCACTATGAAGTTTTGTAAGAAATACACAAAGTTCTTTCCAATTTATTAAATAGAAGTTCTGTACATAAATTACTGCATTCTACAGTTAAGTACTAATTTGTTTGTGCATTATGTCATATCGTTCTAAGTGTGAAATTATTTCAGCAATAGTCATCCTCCCTATTTACCGCTTTTTGCCACTGACAAGCTCGACCAGAGTATCCGTATCATGTTATACAAGCGGGGTGTATGGTACGTGTATAGCTCACCTCGTGCTGGTTGGGCGGCGCGTTGGGATGCGGCGGATGCGGCGGCGGAAGCGGCAGCGGATGCGGCGGATGCGGCGGATGCGCGCGGTAGTAGTCGGCGTAGGGCTGCGGCGGCGGCGTGGCGGCGCTCGGCGCCTGGCCGCGGTACCCGTAGCCGCCGTAGCGGTACTCGCTGCTGGCGTACCCTCTGATTAACATAATGTTATCGTGCGACTGCCGGGTGCCGGTGCGGGCCCGGGAGGATCGACGAAGAGACGGACTCGTCTCAATAACGTGAGTCTTTGTTTTTATGTGCTGACACGCTTCTTTACATTTCTTTAATCGGAAATATTCCAACATAAAGACCCGATTTTGATACGTAATAATTTTACACTATGCAATATTAATTTAGTTTTAAACGCCTCAATATTTAAAATCTACTTCATCTACCTTGCCTCATTGAAAATATTCACAGAATACAACAGTTATTATGAAAAAATCAGGCCAATAAAATCTGTCTTTGGGCATATTAACAAAAATACTCGTATAGACTCATACTTAAGGTTTTTCATAGTACTTTCGTAGTAAATAATCGCATTTAAATTAAAGTCTTAAGTCTTAATTGGGTAAGTTAAACAAACCCCAGCGTAACTGTCTGACAGAAAATATGACACGAATTTTTAGATAACCAATTTAAACTGAACTAAAAACATCGACGACTTGTCAAAAACGCATAGTACTGGTCTTGGGAATTTGTAAATGGATAGCCAAAATATAAAACTTACCTATCCCCTTCGGGGCCATAAGGTGGATACACCGGCCTCGTGGACTGGTAAGGAGACCCGTATTCATATCCGTAACCAGGCTGGTAACCTGAAATATAAACACAACACATGTTACAAACTGTTGAGAATCATATACATTTTTATTATTACCTAACTAAAAGTACTATCATGCTCCGTTTATGTGATGTTAAAATGTTATTCCATGCTATAGTCATTAGAGAAAAGTGTATCACACAAAACTTAGACTAACAACAAGACTAGCAAAATAAATTAGACAATAATAAGCCAAAGCTGATGATGAAACTATCTTATTGAGTAACAACGCGATATCAAATTGTGCTATAATTGTTTACAATAAAGTCACACCTACGAAGTACATTGTTGTACTTTAAAGTAACTACACCGATTGTGACTAAATATCTTAATGTAGTAGTTGAGTTCCGTGAAATGTGTGCAAGATACAGACATCGGCAAGAAACTTGAACACTGGGACCATTAGTAGAGGACTCAAATTCGTGCTGACGCGGCAAGGTGTCGTTATGCCGATGCCGTGTGCGACACGGACCTAATAACCACAGGACGCGTGCTCGGGAGAATTACACGGTATAAGTATATTGATTATTCAGCATTGGCGGCTTGTTTCATCTATTGTCATCGTTTCATAAAATGAACATGTTACATTGTAATTATTTTGTATGTAAATGCAATACTCGAACTAAAGCTTTGTTTTGTAACTGAACCAAAGCAAATTCTGAAGAAAAATATGATTTGAACGATGTAAGACGCTGAATTATTTTACAGTAGCTTTATGACAATTGTGACTAAACATAGTGTTAATCAATGCTGTATTGTTATTATAAATAATTCACGAAGTGACACAATGCCTAATGTACAGCTTTTTAAAAGTGATTTTTTTTGCAATAGTTATAGTGACATGATTGAGGAAGGTGCACGTGCAATTCATTGTGGTTATTTGATCCGTGGTGAGTTGATGACAGCGGGGTGGTGGTACAAAAATGTGAGCCAGAGCGCTAGCGAACACAAGTCAATCTACAAGAATATCATCATCATTTTGATTACCAACCCTTTAATTTTTACAAAATATATATATAATTATCAGTCTCTTATACAACCTCTTATACAGAGTAGCAAAAACTAAGTGCATTCCTGCTACCAGAGTGGTTTGGGAATCAGAATAAGCCCCTTAGGGTGTATTTTAAATTAATTCAAGTCTCAAAATGATTATTTCTAAGTAGTTATTTTAGTAGGTATTTTCTAGAGTGGGTCCTCTAGAAAACATCACGCGCAGCAGGAACGCACTTATTTTTTGGCTTCCTTGTATACCTCCAGAAGAGTTCACGGTAAAAATACATTTGTCAAGGCGTGCTCTCTCATCATCTAATCTATGAAGAGGTGAAAGCTTTGTGAAGTTTGTAAACGCAAACATCGATTGGTTTGCAACGGCTTTGCCCAAGCTTCGGGAATGTAAGGTTTGCCTTGGTTCCCAAATATCATGTTCGCTAGCGCCCCTCGGTAGTGGCAGCAGTGGACGCGGTAGTGTCGCGGTATTGGGGCGGTATTGGTGCGGTAGTGGGGCGGTAGTGGGGCGGGTGTTACCTGGGGGTCGGCGGGGCCCCGGCGGCTCGTCGAACGGGTTGGAGGCGGCGAGGTTGTCGCCGGCCGGCCCGCCGCCTACAACCACACAACTTGTACCGGGACCGCTACCGTACGGGACCCGGAGGAATTGGTAGTCCGGGAATGTACGAGCCGCAAATAAAGACCGTGCGCGACTGCCGGCTTGTGGACTAAACTCGGTATAGATGTATTGAACTATTATTTCCCATTGCATTATGAACCTTAATTGGACATTTTGCATTTTTTTACTGTTTCCACGCTGGCACACAAGTAAGATACATAATTTGCGATGTAACGTAACATCCGCATACCTAGTGTTTCTAAGCAAATAACTTTTGGATTTAGAATTTTCCCAGACATTTTTGAAATTTATTTTTGTTGTTGTAGCTTGAGTATAAAAAAGTGAGAAAGATACCGAGACCCAATGTGACAGCAATATAAATTCGAATATTCCAATAACAGTCGATGAGAAAGAATCATTAACTATAGGTTTAAATACTTGACATCTATATTTAAAGCCCATAACAGCTTCGCATGCTACCCGCACGTAGTTTTTGCGATATTGTAAAATTAAAACTATACTCAACGTTTGTCACTGACCTATAAACTGGAAGCTGTTACTGCCTACAGTGCACGCACGCTCCTTTTATCGCGACATGAAATCTATCTAACAATAAAACTTGGACAGTCCACCAAAAACTACAATTTTATTATGGTATTACAAATGACTATGAATTCCTCTAGGGTTCACCGTACGGCTTAAGGTTAGTGAGAAGCGATCACATGAGCCAAATGATTGGTTAGCTGTGATTATCTGGTTAAGAAATGGAGTTAGTACAATATTGCGTAAATAAAGAAAACAAGCGCCGCACGCCGCAAGTCGAGTGCTTTAGAGCGTGCGGCCTTTTCTAAGGTAAATGTCACGAAAAGAGGGAATTTTATATCTATTGAATTTAAACGAAAACTATAAATATTCTTACAAAATCATGCAATAATTAAACAACACTATATTAATTGCAAATAAATAGGCAAGTATCAAATGTGTTAAGACACAAAAATATTCTTTTCGTGATATTTGAATATAGAGCTTAAAACTGTACAGCGTATTATCACTTCAGTGCAACTATGTCACAAGGTGCTACTATCTATAATAATAGTACTGTGAGGCAATGTTGAATTAGATGATTAAGGTTATTTTTAAAGAATACTATATTTGTATGTTCTAATTTTATCCAACAACATTTATATTGCTATATTGAAATGTTTCTGTATTTTGATAATATATTGCTACCATTACAAAGACCAAGCTTTTTGGCGAATTTTATGATTAGGTAGCGAATAGTTGCTGGTTGAGTGACAGAGTGCGATGGAGGCATTGTAATGTTCAAATTTAACATTATGGTGTACAATGATGAATTATGATGAAATCTTATGTAGGTAGGAATAGGCGTGTATGTATCCAGTTCACAGAAAACAGAGAAGTGACTGTAGATGTAGGATCTAACCATTTTCCATTGTATTTTCACCAAAATGCCATTCATATTGTCGTTACAATAAAAGTATCCAATAATTCAGAAAAAGAAATCGAACGTGCTGGTAAAAATACGATGGCAAACAATTATCGACGACATTTTTAAATTTAATTCCCCCAGCATTGTCTACCACGTTCGTGTCACTCGTTCTCGTGTGTCTCTCTAGCCACTCACTCGTTTTGAAATAGTGGTTGAGCGTTATATCCTTGTAAAATAGTCACTCCTACGAATAAATAAAACATGGAAGCCGTACGCCATACTAAATTCCCTTTCAAAAACGCTCCTGAATTTTATTTGACAAGTGTCACCCCCTCTTCAATGCATCACGGCAATGAATTTCAATATCAACCTAAAAAAAAATTTAAAACGCCATTTAAAAAATAGTTGTGGTTGGTCCATTAAAGTTTTGATCGGCTATATTCTAGTATAAGCATTTGTCAAAGTTGTTGCGCCGAAATATGAGCGATGTTAGAAAATGTCCTCCCCATCTTGGCACAATTGAACAATTGTTTTTGGGGCATTTTTGAGCTGGCGTTAGGCATCCATGTTATAATATACAGCGTGTTTTTCTTCATATGCTATAACTTTAAGGGAAGCTTATTTAGGTCAAATATAATTAATTTCTCTAAGAAACTAGTGTTTTACCTGTTACCGTTATTGAGTTATTAAAAAAATAAGTTTAATCACTGAACATGAGTATTGCAACCTTTATTACATTCCAATGTTACTTATTTTGACATGTGCCGTCAGTCACCTGAGATTAACTTTTATTTTATTCTTAAGGTTCTCTCACACTTACCATTTCAAAAAATATTTTTTATCGAATTTTCTAAAAGCCGATATACCAGACAACTTCTATTAATGGCCTAAGTAACCTGTCTAATTTATAGCAAATCGAAACGAACACCCTGTATATGGTCGCAGAGTCACTCTTTTACAAGGGAATAAAGTGCAATCAAAATTTGAACGGCTGGTGCGCGTGTAGTATGTGTATAGTGTAGTGTGGTGGTGTAGTGTGCGGGTAGGGTAGGGTAGGACGGGCCTACCTTGGCTGGTGTTGGGCTGCGGCGGGTAGGGCCCGTAGGCGGCGGGGTAGGGCTCCATGGGCGCGGCGCCGCCGCCCGCGCCCGCGCCGCCGCCGAACGACTCGCCCGAGTTGCTCGCTCCTGCTGCGAACACATACGTATTTAATCATTACTACTGTCAATACTTTGAGGTTTCGTGAATCGAGCCTTACTTGTTACTATTATCATATCGGAATTATCATATAGAAGTCGGAACTATGGGTGCAAAACTTTAAAATTGAGATATGGGAACACTTTAGCCAAGAAAAATACGAATATTATTGAAAAATCTGTATCCAATTTTATTCCCTATCTCGGAATCTTCAACTTACAATGTGTGGGTGTGTATATATGTACATTTTATGGATGTATGTGCTATGCCAAGTCCACTTGAGAAGTTTTGTTAAAGTTTTGCAACCATAGTTCCGACCTCTAAATATTACATTTAAAAGCAATGACGTTATAAACTGTCACGTTGAGTTTTCCCAAGAGTACACAAAAAGTCATTGGTTACATAAACAATGTCAAATCAAAACAAAACCCCTTATTCATAACTTCAAAATAAAGGAATGAAAACTAAACTTATTATATTTTGGAGATTTCATAAGAAGACTAAAATGTAACCAACAAAAACGTTAACACTATGAAACAAAACACATAACACCTACACATAATACTAACATAAATAACAACCGTCCCAGTAACTACTATTGTTCTTTAGATATGTAATAAATGTACATAATTTATTTAAAAAAAAATTCATATCACTCAGTATTTTTTAACTACACTATAAACAAATTCCGAAAACAACTTGCACAAATACACCGTACTAGCTAACTTAACACCCTAAACCACTTTTGATAAAATCGCAAAACGATCACATTTTCCGTTCAACGACAACTCTAAAACTCAATTGAACTAACCTGCAGCTGGAGTACTATTGGACTTGCCGCCCTTCTTCTTCGTGGAAGCTTCCACCTGGTTGATGATGGGCTGCGGGTCAATGCCGCCGCGGTCGAAGTGGCACTCGTACGCCAGCAAGTTCTTCGTGTAGTGCTTGCGCAGCGTGTACGCGGCAGACGACGACGCACCGATACCCAACAACCCCGCGATGTCCTTCCACGTTTTGTTTTTCGTCACCTGGAACCGGAGATTCCAACTGAGTAAACTGATCGGAGAGAGCTAGTAAAACGAGCTTGCATTGACGGCAATAAACTAATGCCAAGTTACGTCCGAGAAATCTTTGAGTGAAATATGATGTAAAATCGCGCGTTTGAGGTTATTAGTAGTCGGCGAGAACACGATAGAACGTAAACGGTGGGACATAAAGTGCGCATGTTAAGCGGCGATAAGTCGGAATGTTAACGAGAGCTGACCATGGTGTTTTCCTCGTGTATTTGCGCTCGACCGGCGGCGGCGCGGGCTGGCGCGACTCTGACGCCGACATTGTTCGCACGAGCGGTTCGCGAACGCTCCAATGATAAAAATTTATTAACTATCGTTAAAGCCCCGGCGAGTTTATGGCGCCTATTTCCATAAAGCCGGTACATGCACTGACATAAATCCTGAGCGGAGCCCATTAGCCTCGGTTGCATCACGAGCGTCGCTCGTAAGTTTTACTAGCAGCGCTTAAGTGATATTCCAGAGTGCAAATATTTACGTTCCTAAATATGTCTACGCGTAAATACAATGCATGTAATTTAGCTTTACGACATGTAACAAAACCCCCATAAGAGATATATCATGTTTTAAAGTCAGACATTTCAAAGGTATTCAGATAAATATTTGAATCATATTACAGTAAGTCTTCAATTGAAAAAAAAATACGTCGGGACAATTAAAGTAACAAGTTATAGTTTATCGCCTTTATCGGGTTTGTTAGCTAGAAATTCAACGCATATACAATATACCCTACGATATGAAGTAACGGTGCCTATAATTTTGATGCCTCTACCGTTTAATTACCGACGGCCTATAAGCCTTACCCATCGTAACTAGTTTAAAGGTTCATGTCTCGCACAAGTGCATTTAGTTTACGACCGTAGGATGATAGTATACATGCAAGGAAAGGTTAATTAACTTAGGTTTAGTAATGCACGCTCGATATAAGTGCAAGTACTAGAGATGTGAAAGGATTATCATCATTTAAGACAAAATCATCCTTTTCTAGTTCTTTAAAAAGGAACGAATATTAAGGATTTATAATTAGTACCTGTATTTCATACATTAAGTGGGTCATTGTCGTCTCGCCAAGTATTGTGACAAGAGATGACCCAAAGAGTGTTTTTTTAATGTAAACGTAATTCAGTACTGATACCAAATTTAGAAGGATCAATGGTCTTGTTACTAGTCCTTCCGTTTGACTAATAATCGCAGGACGACAATGACAAATTCGAGCCGTTAAAACGCTCCTCGGATCCGTTAAATCACCCAAGTAGGTATATCAATTTGCCTACATTATTTTCATTAAGGCCATACATAAACAGACGCAATTATTTATACATTCTGAATCCAGCGAAAGTTGCTTGAGTGGTCAGCACTCACAACTAGTGGTGTCGTTTGCTGACCGCTACCTATGAGCCCTAATGCCATCCGTCGGCCATCAGTTTTTCTATTCTACCATCGCATAAAGTATGAACAAAGGCTGATTTGAATGTCTTTAGCTGTATTATTAAAACTTATAATTCTGATTAAGTGATTATGCTATTGTTAGTTGTGATGTACAACGTTTCTATTCTATAATAGTAGGCCTATGATGGTCACGTTTTTATCGCCTATCGTCGCGGATAAGATGCCTGTATCGTTTTAATGTAGTGAATGCGACAATGACACATGCCATGATAAAAAAAAAACTATTCTATCCAACCAACATATGGATCCAAATTCTTTTCGTTGTCTTTGTTTCATACCAATCTGTCACGCTTTTAGTTGCTGTTGTATTTCTTTTTCACACTAGATTTTAATCCATACATCAAAAATTAGAAACAAAACATCATCTCATACAAAAATCACAACTGTGTCACGTTTTTTAGGGACACAAAATAAGACAACTAAAAGAATTTTGACCCATATCGCAGAATTTAATTTTGCCGAAATATTACTCGCCAATTGTAACTTTCGCAGAAGTATTTTTTGTAATTTAGTAAATTTTGTAAAAAATAATTTGGTAAACTTGACATAGTGGGCATTTACCTCCTAATGCGTGTATACGCATAGTTAGTAGGAGAGGCCTACGTGCAGCAGTGGACTGAGACAGGCTGATGAGGTGATAGGTGACATAGTGAATCGTCCGCGAAAAGTTGGCAGGCAAGTCAAACGAAATCCTGGTAAAAGGTAGGAGTACGTACCTCGACGAAGCCGCCGCGGTCGCGCACGAGCAGATAGAGGCGGTAGAGGTCGAGCGGCTGCTTGGAGATGGTGGGGCAGGCGGCGATGGGCGTGCGCCGGTCCTCCATGAAGGCCAGCAAGCGCTCCACCCAGCCGCGCCGCTCCGGCGCGTCGTCCATCTCGTACAGCTTGCCCAGCGAGTCCGACTTCTGGCGCAGAGGGGCTCATCATACAACAACACTTTGGGCGGGGCCGACTGCGGTACTATGCGCACGAGGGTTTCGTCTCCAATTCGAGATAACTCTATATTTTCGTCGGGTACCGCGATAGTTATTAATGAAATAAAACTATAATATCTAATTATATCGCGTTTATTAATTAATTTTCATCACACTTGCTGTCTAAGCGCGCCATTGCTTTCATGCGTAGCGGGAGTGTGGAGTGGAAAGTGTCGTTCCCTATGAAGTAATAGAAATGTCTGTATATCATAGAATAATAATATGCATCACGGTCAGTAAGCGGAATACTAACTCGAGTCATTAAAAGCTTCTAACACTCTCGTTAGTAACTCCGTACTTACCTCCCTTGATGCACAATGTACTATTTCATCAAACTTGCTTTCTACGCGCAACATTACTTGCGCGCATCACGGGAATAATAGAAAAATGAAATTTCGTAGGGATTTTTTTTGTCCGCAAATGTGATGAAAAACATTATATGCATCACGGTCAGTAAGAAGCATACTAGCTCGAGTCATTAAAAGACTCGTCAGTAATGCCGTACTTACCTCCCCAGATGCACAATGTACTATTAATTACATCCCGATGTTTCGAACACTGGGTGACATGAGTCATTAATTAATATACACGATATAATCCGTATTTATAGTTTTATTTCGAGATAAAACCTTTAGAGCTTGGTCCGAATTCGAGCGTTTATAGCGTAACCGCAGTCGGCTTACGGCTTAAATATTTTCCATATTGAAGGACAACAAAAACAGATATACATTCAATAAATATACTTAATTATACTTCTATCCAAAAACCTCTCTCCTTTCAACGTCATTTTTAATAAAATTCAGTAATTCAAAAACCTGAACACGGTTTTAGAGAATTAATCGCAGTCAATTGGGTGACTGCGATTACGTCACACTGTCTTTCAAATTGCTACAATTTCAGTAATAGGAGGTGATAACAAAGTTTTATGTTAGATTTATAATATCCGTGACTGAGTAGATTTTTACCACTAGGGTTTTCCACAAATAAAAAAAACTTACTATTGGAATTTTTACCAATCCAGTTAATAAAAACTACATAGATTAGATATACCTTTATTACATTTTCCTCGTAACCATGCCAAATCTTATTGAGATTAATTGTTGACTGAGTGAGTCTAGACGTTTAATATCAGACAGTCTACGCTGTCTGACGCGACTGACACGACAATATTGCGCGATCAAGTCCGCGCCAAGCATGCCTACAAATAATTCACGACTCTGTATGTGTACAAAACTACAAATGGTTAAGTCATATTTGAGTACAGTTTGTAAACATTTCGCGACAACGTATTTATGTAAGGACCTCACCAAGGCCGCATACCTTATAAATGATCCACATCCTTTATTTGGATTGCACTCATTCCAATACAGTTATTATAAGAAAAGTTGAAATAAATTTGTAATTCCAAACAGGTCGCCAATGAGTCAGTGTTGCTGGCCGCAACGTTCGAGGTATTTGCGAACATAGCATTATCAACCAGGAAAACCCCGTGACGTCATGGTACGTATGTCAATAATAAACTTGAATCATAAATTTGATATTTTACGAACTAATAAAATAATATTTACAAGCAGCTATCGATATATCAGAATAATTCTGCGGTTAAAGTAGGTAGGCACAATATTTATAAAACTACACTAAACATTCAACTCTACTATAAGGAAACATTTAGCAGCGATTAACTAATTGACAATTAGCAAATTCATTCACAGTATTTAAGGAAAGAAATACAATTACGGACAACACAACAAATGCAAATAAAGTAGTATAGCAATGACAGTTCAGAAACCAATGAAAGTGGCAATAAAATTTTCCTAAATCTAAAGCCAATAATTCCAACACCAGATAGAAAAGAAACAGCAGAAAGCAAGACACTAATTGACACACGACATAATGGTACACGTTATAGGTTCTGTAACAAAAACGCATTGTCATGCATTTTCAGTGTCGATGTAACTTCTGAGTTAGTAGATATGCTCAAGGTCGCGGAAGCGAGCGTCGAAATGTGCCATCGTTTTCCACCCCACTCGGCTCTCGGCTCTATGTACTCGTCCTATTCTATATTCTCCACAAATTCTACATTCACCCTGTTCTGTCTCAAAATTCTGGATCACTTTGACAATATTGTTTTGTTTGTCTGTTTTATTTTCTTTTTATATTTATAAATGTCATCATTTTCTATTTATCAAATCCTTACGAGATGTAGTTCGTAGCGATAAAAAGATGTGTGTTAAATAAGACTAATGCATTGATCAGGGCATGACAAATTAAGTGTCTGTGGCGAATACAAAATAAGATTCGTACAGAAAAAGCTCAAGATGGGCGAATGGGGCGAATAGCGTTGACGCTGGCAGGTACAGAGGGAAAGAAACGCTCGCGTCAGGAAGATCGACTACCATGCATTTGCTAACACAAGCTACAAGTTACGAGTGCTAACTTGGCGATACTACACATGCTTAATGATCTTTGACTTGATATAAACCTTTGATCTGTAGGACTCCGGCTGTATGTGACTGTTAAACACCTGAAATATATGACAGATTGGAATATTTTGCTATGTTCGGGCTTTGTGTTAATGTGTGTTCAGTATTGTTATCTGTACTGTTGTGTTTATAAGGGGACAAAACAATATTTTTCCCAGACAGCACAATTTGCGTAGGTACAGTCAAGGAAATTGATTCGCGTACCGTCTGGATGATTTATTGCTTGAAACAAAGGATTACTTTAAGGTTTATATTCCTTTAAGCGAATGAAACTGGTTTACGTAAGTAAAATGACACATGATCGGGTTATAGTTATGCAAACCTCAACCTTATATAAACATCGTTCGATTTGTTTTGCTATGTCAAACAGTTTTGTCTAGTTAATATAACCTTAACCTATTTATAGTTTTACGATTTAACTATAAAAATATTTTTTGGCAATGTCAAATTGGTGACATAATCAAAAGTCAAACTAATAAAACTAAAAATGCATCGAATAAACTACGCGGAACGAAGAAGTGAAATAATTACATTACATGAGCTGGGCCACGGCATTCGAGATATAGCTCGGTTATTAAATATGTCTAGAACAACAGTGAGACTATGGATCACTCGATATGGAGAAGAAGGCCATACAGAAGATCGCCGACGTTTTAATCACGGTTCACGGCGTCTGACGCCTGAACAAGTTATTGAAATGCGGCAACGTTATGAAGAACATCCTTTCACGCCAACCAAATATTTTGCTGATCGATTTGAAGTTTGCTTACGCACAGTGCGAAATTATCTTCACGGTATCGGCATTCACCACAGGCGACATGCGAAAAAAGTAGCATTGACTGATGCCAACAAGATAGCAAGAGCTGAATTTGCACGCCGTTACAGACATTTTGATTGGAGCACTGTTATATTTACAGATGAAAAATCCTTTCGTTCATCACAAGACGGACGATTGAGTTTGTGGAGATATGACAGGACGCGGTATTCAGAAGATCATGTTGTTCCAAACCGGGCGTCAGGGCGTATAAGTGTCAATATGTGGGGGTGGATATCTTCTGCGGGGGTCGGCGAGCTTGCCCAGATACCTTCGCGAGCCAATTCCATAGATTATGTAGAAACAATGGATACAATCATGGTTCCCACTGTGCGAAACGTTTATCCCCAGGAAGAAGTTCCAAATATACACTTTGTTCACGACAATTGTCCAATTCATAAGGCAAGGGTCACTAAAAATTGGTTTCGTCAACATCCTGAAATAATTGAAATTAATTGGCCAAGCAAATCACCCGATTTAAACCCCATTGAGAACATATGGGGTATTATGGTGCAAATGTGGGAAAATGGCCAAGAAAGGACAAAGCAAGCCCTAGAACGACACTGCCACGAAGTATGGGAGGCGTTGCGTGGATCAGATATTTGTAGTCGGATAGTAGAGTCGATGCCGGCCCGACTACAAGCTGTCTCTGATTGTTATGGTGCTTATACTAGATATTAAACATTTTAAGCAAAAAACTTTTTTTTTATTGTGAAATTTATTTTGATGGACAAGTTGCAGAAACATTCATTTCAGGAACTTATCATTATCACAATATATAATAAAGGAGGAACTTATATTTCTATCCCTGTCTGTTGCAAGTTTGACACCTATCTCACATTTTTCTTTGTAATGATTCCACAGACGTCTGTCGGTGAGTTACTGCAACCTTTTTAATTATAGCACCACAAACTTTTCTGACCCAGTGACGGCGTCGCTATTGCCGCTGCAGTTCTAGCAACCACTGGCAACACTAAACTATGTTTATGGCACTGTAGTATTTACGATGATATGTGTCATGGAAGTCACATTTTTATCATGTTGGCTACCTGAACCTTACACACTTCGTTGATGTTCGATTTAACCAATCGGAGTTATCCGTTACGTCAGGTCAGGTTGGTAGACCTGCAATTGGTTATGGTCACTGCTTTCAGTACGTCTATGTCCAAAGTCACCGTGATGGATTGATGATTAATTTGCCGCCACATTCTTATTTTTATAATTCGCCGTTTTTGACATCAATATTCAAGTGACAAGACCATTCAAACTGACGTGTATTCGGAAATGCTCGTAAACATACTACTCGGCACAAACGTCATGTTAGTATTTCAAATAAAGATAACCCTTAGTGTTCTCGGTTGACATCAACAATTTAGACTTAAGACGGTACGCGAATCAATTTCCTTGACTGTACACAATATATACATATAAAAAAAAGTACAGCAATATTTCAAAGGAAGAAAACTTATAAATCCCGACAAACACGTAGGTTGAACCAATGATATTATAATAATGTATTAAGTAAGCTTATAATAAAGCCGAAAATCTGGTTTCATTTAGCAAAAGTTGTCCATTGTTACAATATCATTAGGCTCCACATGTACAGTTGCCATCACTGGAGAGGCTTACAAAGATCTGAGCAAGTCTCGATTCTCATGGCGTTAGAACGCATAGTCAGATATTTTTGCGCACCGTGATGGTGACTGTACCGTTTTCTCAGGCCTACACTCCATTTGGAAACGTATGATATAATTGCCTACCGGATTAATAAATACGTCACTTTCTTGAGCCAGGCAGAAAGTAACGGACGCTTCATCTTTTCACGATAACATGGTAAAAACCAAGCAAGCTGACAGCACCAGCGATGGACAAAGGACGCAGTTATGTACATTGCTTCTTATTAAACAATCAAAGTTGCACATTTGTTTGTCTACTATGTTTATTGTCGATCACTGTTGGCTGTCAGGTCATGAAAAAATTGGAACCCTAGGCCACTCGGAAACTATGTCATAACGATTGACGAAAATGATTCTGGAGTTGCCTAGGGTTCCAATTGGTTGAGTGTATTTCCAGCCCATGTGCTGGTTGTGCGAGCGACGACGGGACTAGAGGGCGGACGAGGCCACGAAGAGGAAGCACTCGAGACGAGTGGCTCCCGGCCCGAAGTCCTTGTCCTCGACCACTGTTGGCTGTCACATACTCCCAGCCTGTGGGTTGTGCGAGTGACTCACGGGACTAGAGGGCAGTCGGGGCCACGAAGGGGAAGCGACGTAATCGTCGTGCGCGGACGAGTGGTTGCCGCTGCCCGGCCCGAAGTCCTTGCTGTCTATCACTGTTGGCTGTCAGATACTCCCAGCCTGTGGGTTGTGCGAGTGACTCACGGGACTAGAGGGCGGACGGGGCCACGAAGGGGACGCGTCGTAGTCGTCGTGCGCGGACGAGTGGCTGCCGCTGCCCGGCCCGAAGTCCTTGCTGTCCTATCACTGTTGACTGTCAGATACTCCCAGCTTGCTGCATGTGCGAGTGACTCACGGTACTAGAGGGCGGACGGGGCCACGATGAGGAAGCGTCGTAGTCGTCGTGCGCGGACGAGTGGTTGCCGCTGCCCGGCCCGAAGTCCTTGCTGTCTTTCACTGTTGGCTGTCAGATACTCCCAGCCTGTGGGTTGTGCGAGTGACTCACGGGACTAGAGGGCGGACGGGGCCACGAAGGGGACGCGTCGTAGTCGTCGTGCGCGGACGAGTGGCTGCCGCTGCCCGGCCCGAAGTCCTTGCTGTCCTATCACTGTTGACTGTCAGATACTCCCAGCTTGCTGCATGTGCGAGTGACTCACGGTACTAGAGGGCGGACGGGGCCACGATGAGGAAGCGTCGTAGTCGTCGTGCGCGGACGAGTGGTTGCCGCTGCCCGGCCCGAAGTCCTTGCTGTCTATCACTGTTGGCTGTCAGATACTCCCAGCCTGTGGGTTGTGCGAGTGACTCACGGGACTAGAGGGCGGACGGGGCCACGAAGGGGACGCGTCGTAGTCGTCGTGCGCGGACGAGTGGCTGCCGCTGCCCGGCCCGAAGTCCTTGCTGTCGATCACTGTTGGCTGTCGGATACTCCCAGCCTGCTGGATGTGCGAGTGACTCACGGGACTAGAGGGCGGACGGGGCCACGAAGGGGACGCGTCGTAGTCGTCGTGCGCGGACGAGTGGTTGCCGCTGCCCGGCCCGAAGTCCTTGCTGTCCTATCACTGTTGGCTGTCGGATACTCCCAGCCTGCGGGTTGTGCGAGTGACTCACGGGACTAGAGGGCGGACGGGACTTCGAGGGCGAAACGATGTAGTCGTCGTGCGCGGACGAGTGGTTGCCGCTGCCCGGCCCGAAGTCCTTGCTGTCGATCACTGTTGGCTGTCAGATACTCCCAGCCTGCTGGATGTGCGAGTGACTCACGGGACTAGAGGGCGGACGGGGCCACGAAGGGGACGCGTCGTAGTCGTCGTGCGCGGACGAGTGGCTGCCGCCGCCGGGCGACGGCGACGGGGCTGCGCTGCCCGGCCCGAAGTCCTTTCGCGGCTTGGGCGTGCCGATTGATTCTTCTCCGCTGGCTGAAAACATTAGGTTCACCTTTAGTGTGCAAACTGAGCGGACTCTCGATCGAAGCTAACATGGCGTGGGGCGGGACGTCCATGTTAAACAAATGCTAACATGTTATGTGGCTGAATGGGTTTGGACGGGCCGCCCCGCCGCACGCGCTCTTAACACTCGGGCCTTACAATAAGGCCGACACAAAAAATAACAAATACTTGGATAAAAATAATATGTCAATAGATTCGTGTCTTCAAAAGGTTGACAAAAACACGACGATTGATCAGATTACACGTTACACGTGGACCTAAATGCCACCAATCCGCGAAGGTCATGAGAAACCTTTGGCACCTTTTTTCCGTGGGAATACATTTTAATACGTTGTTTATGCACTCGGCAATCGTCATGCGATATGCAATGTCTACAAGTTACAATTTTAGTCTTAACATTTTCGAAGTTTCACACATCTCGATTATTATTATAATACTCATATTATGAAATGATGAAAATGATAATACACTGATAATGATGATGAGCAGCAGTATCAGGTGGACACACTACGGCCATCGCCAAACAACATGGCGATTATGAACATTTACCTCCTAATGCGTCCATCTATACTAATACATAATAAGAGAGATACTTTGTGCAGCAGTGTACTGACATAGGCTGACGATGTGATAACCAGATAGGTATTTATATTCTCGGGTTTAACAGATTCATGGAAGTAGCTGCAAAAGCGTGACCGCCGGCGCGGGTCCGTTATCGAGCGAGCCGACGAGTTGAGGAGATTTCGAACGAGTCGACGAGTCGGGGGGTGCAGGAAACCGAACCGTGCAGGTTACCTGCGGAGGCGTTGCTGAGCGTGCTCTGCTGGCTGCCCTCGTCGAGCGGCGCGCCGTCGGGCCCCGTGGTGACGAGCGCCGTGGCCGGCGGCGCGGGTCAGTTGTCGAGCGAGCCGACGAGTTGGGGAGATTTCGAACGAGTCGGGGGATGCAGGAAACCGAACCGTGCAGGTTACCTGCGGATGCGTTGCTGAGCGTGCTCTGCTGGCTGCCCTCGTCGAGCGGCGCGCCGTCGGGCCCCGTGGTGACGAGCGCCGTGGCCGGCGGCGCGGGCCCGTTGTCGTGCGAGTCGCCCGGCGCCGTGGGCGGCGGCATCGCGCCCTCCATGCCCGGCGGCCCGGATCCAGGCGGACCCATATGCCTGGGTTGTTGCTGCTGTTGGAAAAAACTTCGTTACTATCTGCTACTTCTTCCTTTCGTCCGAGCATACGCGTGAAAGTTATATTCATGTCGACCGTTACCAAAGAATAGGCCAATTATAGACACAGCTCCCTTCACATACATAGGTACACGTAACAATATTACACGAGTAAACAACTTTATAACGATTAATTGACTGCACGTGGTAGACGATTGTACAGAATGAGGTCAACTTTGGCGGCATTCATCAATTATTACGTAAAAATGTCTAAACGTTTTTTTCACGCTATAACATTAGTTCCGTTTGATGACATGAAAGGAGGAGCGCCTACCTTTCTCTAGGTTATATTGTTATGGACGTCACTAGTTTAAAATTAATCGAACATTATAGGCATTTAAAACGTGTTATGATTGTTCTGGAATGGTCAGGACCATCTCTAGAAAACATATATTGATGACCATAAGAAACAGAAATGTGCGCTTACTTTGAGCGGCGGGTAATGTTGGGGCGGATGCGGCGGCGGATGCTGCGGATGCGGCGGCTGCGGCCGGTAGCCGTACTGATAGGGGTGGTGGTTCCGCGGCGGGTAGCCGTAGGGCTGCGGCGGGTAGGGCTTGTAGCCGTGGTGGTAGGGCTGCGCCGGCAGCATGGCGCCGGGCGGCGGGCCGGCGCTGGGCGCGGGCCCGGGCGCCGCGCCGCCTGGCCGGGAGGCGGGCCCGCTGCCGTCCGACAAGGAAGACGACGGCCGCGGCGGCATCGGTACGTTCTGCGTACCTGCAATAGTTCAAATTAGACATTTCATTCCGAGATATAGTTTGGCCAAGGTTTGTCCATGTTGTGCATAGTCAGGAAAAATCATACTCGGTTTTTGGTATGCTAATATTGCCTCAAAAATAAAGATGGATGAAGTTTATTTCTAATTTCTACTGACAAACTGGTTTGCCAAAGTAATCAGTACATCACATTGAAAATTCGGTTAGGTTTACCAGATGTTGCCAGTGGCGCTACTTCAGCCTATAACATTAGTGTTAGAGCTAACTAGGCTTAGATATTCTAGCCGCAAACCACTCTCTAGGTTGGAAATAAAAGATCTCGACCAAGAAAATTTCGAAACATTGGCTCTCCAAAACATGTAGCGCGTAGTGAGTACACGAGTTGAACAGTTTAATTATATTTATAAGTAAATCCCGTATAGAAGATCAGTTAGAACATTTCCACATGATCTGTTAGTTAGACCATTGCAAAATAGGATTCTCTCAGTAGATGTACGTTAGACGACAAGAAATCAGCAGGCAAAACTTTGAAAGAGTTTACAGGTTTCACGTCCACCCGATTCATTCCCTCCATCTAGGTTTCAACGAATCGACCGAACAGGCAAATAGATATTTGTTTGTTCGAAGTGAAATTCAACCGCGTCAATTAGTAGTAGCTTGACGTTGTTGAGGGTTATAGACTGATGTAAACTTAATTCAACGTTGATGCGATTAAGCTGTATCGAGAGTGCAAGCGGCATCGTTTTCGGGTATCGAGTGTGATCGATCGTCAGCTCGTAGCTCGTATTTGAATAATACGGTTAACGAGGGCTCGCCTAAGCCGGGCGCATCAATCGAGGGCGGAGAGACGCACCGATTCACTTTCGTTTTCCGCCGGCACGTGAGCGGCATGCACCGCTAGCCTGCGAATTCTCGCTGCACTTTATTGCATCCGTATAAGTGCATACGACATGCACGCAACGCATTGACCGAGGCAGAGATACGGGCTGGCAGTGATTTGCGACGACGAAAGTGGTAGTGCAACTTTTATGTGGGTCGAATTGGCATTACGAGGTCGCGTTAGTGTTACGTGAGGGTTACACTAACGTCTGTCAGCGCTGTCCGTTTCACACGTTCCCGTCGGGAGCGTGACTTTGATCACAATCGCGAGAGAGCTTTGCACTCGATCACCGACGGCGTCAGAGTGCATTCATGGAAGTGTCAGAAAAAGAAAGGCGAAAAAACTTGATTGCGAGAGTAGACTGGCAAAAGAACGGGAGCGCTTGTGTAATGCAATCAGTGTTCGATTGCCTTTTGCATGAGCGTGGAGGTAAAAAGAGGCACGTGTTAGTAGTCAATTTAATCTCATCAGGAGTGGGCCATTATCGAGTGTGGGGCGCGATCAGACGGCCGTCAGACAGAAAGGCGCCGCTTAATCATAGATAACACGGTGCCATACGCGCCCACCTATGCGCCGCGTACCTATTTGTTTATGAGCTCGACCTTTAACGACTGCCACTGGTAATGGCTTCGTGCCGACCAGTAGCGAACTCGAACGCACTTGAAGAATAAATACATAGCGTAAATAAAATAACTAGTCATTCGCTGCAGGATAAACTTAACAGAACAAAGCTTTTTGTTTTCAAACAAAAACTCGTAAAGTTCAGAGTAAAGAGCATTCCGATGTTGTCATTACGTTTAGTTACACAACTTCGTCCCTAAGTAGGTATTGCCCTCCTAGCGCCGGTAATCCAAGGAGACGTTGACCTTGCTAACAAGCGTAAGTACCCGACAACGAGAGTAAACTTCTAGATAGAAAGTTATTCGAACTTAGCGCTAACTTCTCTTATATACCTAGAATTTAGTTTGACAGAGTTCCTTACGTATTATTCAAGTGGTTGGATAAACAACTCAAATACACTTCAAAATCCTAGTTAAGTTCTTGGAAACTATTAGTTTAAATAAGATAAGCAGTTGCTGTAGCATAAACTTGAGCTTGATTAGAATTTATTACTAGTGCAGTAATTCATGGGGCTACGGCTAATTCTAATCTCATAATGAGTATGGACGGGTCTAAGAGCAAGAGCTATACAAGTGTGGTCTCTGATTACGCAAAGTGTGTACCGAGCTCGCGTTCAGTTTACAATGGTTTCTTCAAGACGTCGCCTTGCTCGTGGCTACGCAATCAGTGCGGCCTGTTCTGAATGTCAGCGGTTCCAATGTTGCACGACCAGGCGCGACCGAGACTTATGGCTGCGGATCGGAGTTCACTGGGTTGCATTGAAATTGAATTCTCTACGTTAAGCAACAACGGAGCGGTGTGCGTTGTGTCGCTTGCGGAGAAGATTATTCTGGCTGAATAGTCACTGACACTCTAAGCAGGTTATACGACATTATGATGCCATAGAAAATCGTCGCCTTAATATTGGTCACAACGAAAACTTATTTGACTTATTCCATATCGATCATAAAATTCTTCTCACTTAGCATTTCCTCAAGTCCAGTGCGTATCTCGCAACTATGATTAAAGTAATAACGTTCTCGTTATAGTCGAGCCGCAATTCTGAAACTGGAATTAGTACAAAACCAGCTCTGTCAAGGGCAGAGCCCGTCACCGCGGCCACCACGCCGAGGTCTTTACTTTCCCATCTGAGCTTTGCCTCGAATCATATAGCCTGTCCCATTCGATGGCATGGTGGGCTTGGCAGTTGGAGCGAGATAGAGCGAACTCGATTTAAACGTACGACGTGACTTCTTAGTAGCTGGCAGTGATATATATCAAGCGCGGTTAAAGGATTGATCACGATCTATAAGATATACTTTATTCCATACATTAAAGATCAATTTTATTATTTTCTTCATGTCTTTGGCAATGAAGGCAAACCATTAGGTACATAACGATTTGGTTGTATTGTCCCATTAAAAAACGATTGAGAATGAAAAAGATTGAGGATTGATACAAATTCAAAATATAATCAACTCAAATATTTAACTAAATGAAATAATGACATTAAAGACTAATCAGATCGATCAGTTTATACAATTCTGGTTTACTTTTGACAAAGAGGCTTCGGTTAAAAAGGCTTTAATTGGAGGTCTTATTAATTATACCAATTAAGGTCCGACTATTTATAGTAGTCATTATGATAATCTTCTAACCGGTTTCCTCCTCACCCGTCATTATAGGTCATAAACGTTTTTTTTTTATCGAAACTTAATTGATGTTGCATTGATTAGGCCGCAACCAGACTGTTGAAATTTGGCACAAACGTTATGTTAACTATATTATAACTAATAGGTACCTACGTTTTTTGAGCATTATTTATTACTATCACCTATTAGATGAACCAGAACTATTCTCGACTATCGTTCGTTTATTGTATCGACTACATTAGAAATTTTTCTTAACATTTTTTTTTTAATTTATGTGTAATCCAAGACAAACCGTGCCTAAACATTTTTTTTTGTAAAAATAGTTTTTTCCAGGTAATGTAAGTACTCTTATTAATCAAAATACAACAATGGATATGTATTTAAGAGAATTAGGTACACAACATTTCGTCGCACAGACCGGAACATTGTTAAAAACTTCATAAAGGTTTGGTTTATGTCAATTTTACTGCGGAATCCTAACAACTAGCACTTCTATACATCTTCTAAAAAGAAATATGGATTGTGCAGATCATACTGCCCATCGTTCTCTACGTAGCTATTTCAGCTGCTAACTGCATTCGCGTTCGAACATTAAGGAATAACTTGATAGTGGTGCGCGAATATGAGTATCGTGCACGTATGCAGTAAGTACCGTTGGGCGATGCGCAGAGCATGCAGCCGAGCTGCGCGAGCTATGTGCGGCCAGCCGCGGACCGCTCGCCGCACAGACGCGCCGAACACATTCCAAACATTCGATCACACCCTTACCAAAAGACCACGCATTCCTATACAACACAACTTAAATGCGGCACTAACTTTGTAGATGCCTAAAAATAGTCAGATATAAGCAATTTACATCAACCATTTCCAGAAGTGCAGTCGCCAAAGATTTTTTGTCATGGAAAAGGTGTTTGTTTGCGTGAGAAGCCCGAGACAGGCACAAAACATTACATATCTTTATGTAAATGTAAAGCAGGCCTGTGCGAGTATACGTAACAATGTTGCAGATAACACGGCGAACAAACCCATACGATCGTAATGATGACTGTAACAGTATTTAAATTGCAATCAGATAAATGTCCGGCCGGTCAATAAAGCTGTAGAATTATTCGATCGGATCGCAATCGGAACGGGTCTGCGAGTCGCCCTGGTAGTGTAAACAGAGCATAGACAATGGCGTTAACAAGAGCGGCCTAGTTGAGACAAATGGTGGCGTCACGACGACCGCCGTGTTTGTCGACCCATTTAGTTGATCACCACCAACGCTGGCGCCGGCTGGCGGCGAGGCTACGTTATCAACGCGACAGGCTTTTCCCGCTAAATCTTATTTGTCTCCTAATCTATTAGAGACTGTGGTTTCGCCTCGCGCCAAATGACGCTAATGTCGAAGAACAATGTTTTAGTTGTTACACTGCTACCTATACACGGACGAGTAAAACTGGTTACGCGTTTCATGAGCGAAGCCTTGGAAGTTAACTATGTCGTAGATAATATACTCGTATATCTCAAGACACACCATGAATGGAATCGAGATGTCGGCAAAGGTACCACCTAATTATCAAGCGAGGGACGGGAAGGCAAAAGTAAATAGGCATATGTATAAGCGGTGCGGGTAAATCTGGCTAGGGTTTGTTAAAGAATGTCGGCACCATTACAGGGGGCAGACGGAACGGGGTGAATGGGCTGTCGAACCCTCGGGCGACCTTGACTCACTGAGATTTATCACTTTTCCGGGGTAATCTGAATACAATTAGGCGATGGGCAGTGGGAACGGGCGGGGCCAGCCCCGAGCCAGCAACAAGTTTCGATTTTTTCGCCAATATTATTACATTTCTTACGTTTTAAAGCAGGATATTGCAGCGTACACGGTAGACTTCCCAAAACATTTTTTTTTTCGTGGAGTAGATAACTCATGAGATACACAGAGAGTGTCTTCCTAACAAAATAGGTTAAATAGGTATTAGGTTCTGTAATCAAAATAGTCTACCACACTTCGACTAATTACTTGGACGTTATTAGATCCAAAGGTGGTACAACAATTTTTTTACCGTACCTACGCTCACGATCTCACGACCAACTTACTAGTGGCCAAGCTGCACTGTAAAAGGACAATTTAATTGGTTTTCGAAATGAACGGTACAGGCTATGAAGTAAGTGGGAATAGGAAAAATCAAAAGGATTTTTATTTGTACTATTGCACAATAAAACGAGTAATAATTTCATATTTGGATGAGAGGCTTCAGCGGCTTCACTGCGACACAATTAACGAAGGATCACGAAAAAAGCTTTCACGATTCACGAGAGCTCGTTGACGTCAACAAACAAGATGGGAAGGTTTACGCTACTCTCTTTTTTATTTAGATTAGGGAGGTCGTTGCCCTGTCAAGGACGCGGGGCACGTGGCCGGCGGAATGGGAGTATTTATGTGATGACAGACACACCGGCCGCACAATTACTGTTATAATAGTCCCAAAGGGTCGTAAACCGACCCTCGATACTGGATAACAAAGGAAGACGGATACTAACTTAATGAAATGACAAAGACATACAAAATCTAATGTTTGAAGGGATGTTTAGAAATTTGACAAATGGAATTTATTCTGGTTGGCACTTTGGGTCATTGTTACAGGTACGGTCGGCTGCTAAAATATGTTATCGATTTGCCTCGGATATACGTTCCTAAATATAGACTAAATATAGATGCTTCAATAACTTATTCAGTATTTTTTTGAAATAATATTATTGTATTTATTTAAAACGAGTAACGGTTGGAATACGTAACGTAGTATTTCTATGTGAAAACAGTGATACTGCAAAGTTTATAATATTGGCAAGGAATTCAAGAAACAAAATCGGCCGTCGGAACATTAGCGCTTTATAATGTCGCTGGAGACATCGGACAGCGGCGCTCGCTGCGCTCCCCGGAGCCAGCCTTATCTCAGTTGATGGCATTCCTGCGCTCGGCCGCCGATACGCACGACGGACGACTGCGAAACGCTTTTAGCGCCCGTATACTATTCAACAACCAGCCCATACAAGCAAAATGTACTTAAACATACCAACGGTAAGGTTGGAAATGCCATATAAGTGTGGAAAAATTAGCAGCGCGCAAAAGAAACCTTATTGGTCGAAAATTAAAGTCGTTTTCGAAAGTCACGTTGCATGCGGGCGTCAAACAATACGCAATTCACCTTCGAACGCGCCAGGTTGCGGTATTGCGGCTTCATTGTGTTCAAATAACGATGGAACTTAGATTGGAAAAGAGCACAATGCTGTCGATAGTAGGTACATACTTTGAAAATCGATAACTTATGGCCCACTCCAATCGGTCAATGCCTAAAATGAGAGATGACATCGAAGATAGGAACATGCGAAATAACTGGTTCCTTTCAAATTATTATAATAAGCTATTTTCCCTGTTAGCAATATCGTTCAATAATTGAGTTGAGAACCGGCCATAAAAGGTTGTTCATTTTTAATACACAGCGAACCATTAAAAAAAGCTCTTTACTTCTTCAACTTCCTCAAGCGCCTTGGTCTATAATTTTCTAATGCGAGACTTCACATTATCCGAGTGTTTGTCGAGAGCCAAGAAGCCCCACGAGCCGAACGGTTGACGTCATACCGTCATGTAGAACTTGTACCACGGCGCCAGCTCGCGGCCAAGTTGACTGCAGGGGCCTCGTACAAGGCGCGGGCGCGCACCGAACCTAGTATTGCTCTCGACCGAACCGAGCATTGGATCACAAATAGCGGAGTATTTCGATAGCGCATACGAATTGAAATGGAGGTATATTGCGGTCATATAACCGGTATTCGAGTGCGACGGCACAGTTGCCGCTCGCCCGGTCTACAATCCGATGTTTTGAGAAAGCCACGCTCGGCAATCGTCCGTGTTAACAAAACAAGAATTATTTTTGGTGGATGTTTTTGTAGCAGACCTGATAGGTATATAATTACAGGTTTGTGGCTGCCAGGACAAAAATAAATTAAAAATTAATTCAGACTGATAGGTAGATAGATATCTTAAGAGTAAGAGATTCTAATGAAATGAAAATTATATAATTAAAATAAGAGCCATTCTATTATAGAGCCCGACAGTTAGCGTATTTCTTTTTTATTCGCTGCCTGTTATAAAATCTAGCGTGAAATTAAACACACAAGTCAGTGATGTCCGATTTGAAAGCAATCATGAATTTTATTTCTCATTTCCATTTGACGGAACATACAATTACTTTTGTTCCTTTTAGTTCATGCTGTGCGCTATGATTCAAATGTATTGTAGAGATATGCTGATATTGCCAGACAACAAAACAAATGAACTTCTTCGTGTGCACGTGTAATTGAATCAGGAAAAACAGTCTCCGAATCATGAATGAACGAAGTAAGAGTAGTACGAGTAAATACTCTGAAATCAGATAGACGTACCTATGTATGTAAAGCAATTCGTGTCAGTGGGTAAGTATATAAGGTGGCGGGTGAACTCGTCAAGGACACTTTGAGGGAAGCCCGACAAGGGCGTTACAGAGATCTTGGCATAATTGTGCCGACGGTCCGGCACATAAGACCGACGCGTCGGGACTCCGGGGTGGAAGGTCCTGTTTTGCGTGCTCGCCCCGACGGTGGGTGTAAGTTTTTCACGAGGCCCTATATACCGCGACCACCCCGGCTCGTACATAAGGTAGGCGGGTGGGGTGGTTCGCGCCCGCAAAAGGGGCAAAATACGGCGTACTGTGGGAGCCCGTTCTATGTGGGTCAATGTCGGGAAAGCCCGTGTCTACTGGTGACGAAGCAAGCATGCACAACGAATCTGATCAACACGCCACCGGCCAAATAAAGGAGCCTACGATCTAGATTCAAACTTAATTTGATCCTTATCACCAAGGAATAAGGTTCAAATTAAACACAGTTTTGAGTCACGTCGTTAACCTATTATCCTATTAAGAAATCACTCTTTCAAACAGAGATTTCGTTACTTTTGAAAATCTTTATAAGGTAATCTATCAAATCGTTAACATTCATTTAGACATTATATTTGCTTTAACCTAAACATTCCATGCAACTGGAAAACTAGCACATAATCTCAAAAAATTTAAGAAGACTGCAAGTATCGAAACCAAATCAAAGAGTAAGTAATTCAAAACACCTGAATATCTTCTAACCATTAAATATGAATGTAGCCACCGGAACTGAGCATCTGTTATATTGGTACAACGATTAAGATTTATATCATCTAATTTATTTCAACTGAGACTAATGACTGATGGGAGATAGAGAAATCAACACCTTGACAGATGAAGACACACTAAGTGACCGTTTATCTAAAGAGGACAAGGTTTGGTTTGGATAGCTATTTATGAGTTATGGGCCTATAGCCACACTGCTTAAACTAATTTTCTCTCAGAGTAACTATTTGTAGTTAACCATTGCAATTCCTGCTGTGAGTAGTGATAGACCCACGGACTAGTGATAGGACGAATATAAAAAATCAAGCAACTAGACTGCGCCTTTAGATCATTATTTTCCTCAACATTGTCACCAAGAAACAAACTAAATAGAAAATCTTAGATATTGAAAGCACCCTACCACTGAGCACGGTGACCCGAGATTTACGGTTCTCACAAGAAAGCAGTGCTACCCGATACATTATACAGATACTGTAAGTAATTCTGATAACTGTAATCCAAATTTCGAGATTGCAGAGTTATTCGACGTCATATACAAATTCTGAGCATTTCACAAATTTTATTATCAGGTAAATTGAGCAAGCGAATTCTTATTCACGTTTTCTCACAGACAGGTGGCTTATGAATTCTGATGGTCCCGTTTTGTCCATTTATCTTGCTACGCGTCACTTTCGCACTTGCATACTTGTGACGGCAACGACGATAAACCATTAGATGCCGGATTTAGCCTACAGACTCCGACCGTCTAAATTCAGATCTTGCTTTGACTTCTGACAGAATCGTCAAAAAATGAGAAAAGGCGTAAGTTTAGAATGCAGCATCGCACTCACCGACTGCCGGTGACATGGAGCGGGATCCGCTGGAGCCGGTGGGGCTGGGCGTCGGCCTCAGGTGCGGCGTCGAAGCGCGCCCCGCGCCGCCGCTGCCGCCCGAGTCATTGCTGTTCTGACCGGTCAGATCCTGAAAAAAAAAAAGAGTGTTTATCAAACAAGAAAATACAATGCAATCACAGAAACCCTTAGTGCTTTTGGTTTAGTAAACTTACCCCCTTATTCATAAACGTCTCAGAACTTAACAAGCCTCTAAGTATTGTTTGTCCCTTTCGGTCTTACACACATATTGATAAGATCGAAAGGCACAAACAATACTTAGCGGCTTGCTAAGTTAGGAGACGTTTATGAATAAGGGAATCCAATGAATATAATCAAATCTACTCCTCAAGAAAGGATCCTGACTTGGTTCTATGCTTTTGAGAGGAAGAAATTTTTGTCTTCTGGGAAGAAATCAGAATCTATTTATGTTAAAATCCATAGAGCTCTTTTTAATCGGTGAAGTGGTGATCGAGCTAAAGACCGGAAAAGGAAACATAAAAATTTGAACTGATCCAACCAAAAATGTTACATAAAACTTTGCAAGTGTCATAATGTAGACATTGTAAAGTAAAACCCATTGATGTTAAACCGCGAGATGTTTTGGCAGGAATTCATCCACTCGGAATAATCCGCCTGGATGCACTCTAAATCCAAATGCATCCACTGTGTCGTTCGTCGCTATTTCTTTAAGAGAAATTGTATTTTTACGTTTCCATAATGTGTTTACTAATCACATTAGAACATTTTGATTGAAGTGTCAAATTTTTCCAAAATTGTGTATCAGATACTAAAGGAGGTACCCTACATGGAGTGGAAATTCTTCAAATAAGTAAAGGCTTCCTATTAAATCTACTTATGTCCGAGTTGTCCGACTCAATAGGTAAAACCTCGTAACTAACGTGATGGACCATGTGGACGCTATCGCCTTCCCGACTGAAGCTTGTGCAAAGACACAAAAATAATATCATCTGATATCATCTGCTACAGCCCTAATCACTTCTATATTAAGTTACCATGAGGCAAAGCAATATTCAAACGCAAAATATTTTGTCAATACGTTAAGCTATCAAAAGGTTTCTTGGTAAACCTATTTACGTTTGTCTGAGTCAGCGGAAAACCGATTAGAGTGGCACACGGTAATGCTAACTCGGTAGACGATACCTGGATCCGTCGAGATTATTTATGACTCATCATTATTGGTGATCCAGGCATTCCAGGTGCTTGCTCGAGCCAAACTGACAGTGACAGAGCACTCGTGAAAAATATTTCCTACTTAAGTCCGCGAATACTTTTACGTCTCGTTAAGCATTTTTAAAGTAGTTTTTATCTCTTCTGTAACTTAGAATCTTTTTTGACGTTGTTAGTCTGTACCGTTGTACAAGGGACAAGAGTGCCTAGTTTGTTTAAAGATATGTTGTACAACGTTCTAGTAACATATTTCAATGGTGGGGGCCAAAGGGACAAGGTGGGTGGTGGATAAACCATGGGTTTATTGGTTGTCCGAGGGATGTTTACGTAAACAGGGCCACAGGGGTCATACCCAAGTTAACATTAGACGCACACGCAGCAAACATCACAAATTACAAAAATTGTGGTGCCAAATAACGAACAATAAGAACGATGCCAATCATGTTCCAATTCTCACAGTTACGCTGTCATTGTTGAACTGTCACTGTCGGACTAAACAAGAATATACTGCCCAAACATTCGGCCGGTAGTTTAAATGGAGCCTTTCTTCAGTTGAATCAGTGCATGTTTATAATGCTAATATCTAAAGGTGCGTTCAAACTAAAAGAGCATTCGCTGTTCTAACCTCCCACTCTACGAAATTCGATCGGTACACAAAACGTGATTGGTTGATTTCGTAGAACGGGCCCTAGAACAGCGAATGCTCTTTTGGTTTAAACGCACCTTAAGAAGGAAATATGAAGGGTTCACGGAAAGCACAAAGCTTATATAATTCAGAGCCTATTTGCACCTTGTTCAGTTAAAAGTAAAGTTGTTTTTCCTCCTGCAATTTGAATGGACTAGACATGTTCTTTCCGTGAACCCTTCACATATCGGTTGGTGAACATGATTCTTACCCGACAGAAATATTTACACACTTACACAAAGCTTTAAGTTTGTTATCAAGCAACCCTGTGTTTGTTTTAGGTGTACAATCAAATAAAGAAATTAATGTCATTAATTTAAATTATATGCTTAGTCGCAGTTGCTATAATGTACACAATTTAGCTTACATTGACTGCAAGAATCAAGTAAGATTGACACATCAAAAAAAGTATCTGCGAAATATTTGTAAGAAATTAATATTACGCATTGACCAAATAGACTATAAGAACGCTTTTTACTCTTATAATGAAAAAAAATGTATAATAGAATCTCTGCCACATACAACACAAAATGTGACAGAATCACATCATGAATGCGAGCTCAAACAGACCCAATCAACCACGCCATTGAAATGTCTTCCTAAAAAGGGTACAATACCGTATTATTTCTTTCGTAACTAAAGATAATTCTAAAGTCTTAGGTTTCAAAAACACGACTAATTCGCAAAATGAGAATAATGGTTTTAAAATATATCATCAAAATACACAAGGACTTAAATCTAAAGTTAGTCTAATCGAAATTCTAGCTCATTCGGACAATATTGATGTATTCTGTTTCTCTGAGTCATTTCTTAATAAGTACGAAGCTTCTACTTTACAAATTCAGGATTACAAAATGGCAGCTTATTTTTGCAGAACCCGGAAATCAAGAGGTGGTGTGTGTATTTACGCAAAAAAGAAAATAAACTGTCATAGCGTAGATTGGATTTCAGACATGTCCATTGAACAACATTTCGAAACATGTGGAATCTTTATTCCAGAGCTTAATCTTTTTATAGTGTGTGTTTACCGTACCCCCGACAGCAACATAGATATATTTATTAAGAACTTCGAAAATCTACTAAGCAAGTTGACTCTTAGATCTCGACATCTAAAAAGAAAACTTGTCGTGGCAGGCGACTTTAACATAAATTTGCTAAAAAATGATACTACAACCAACACTTTTCTTTCCACAGTAGCCAAGTATAATCTCAAATGCACGATTTCCACACCCACTAGAATAACCGCGCTATCTCAGTCTTGCATTGACAATATCCTAACAAATCTTTCCGAGTATTCAGCCGAAGTGCTTAACTTAGGAATATCTGACCACACTGGCCAAATGTTGGTTGCTCAAACTAATCTAAGTTTTAATGAAACTTACTGGTACAAGTATGTCCGCAGAATTGATTTCTACTCGAATATATTTAAGAAATATCTGTCACAAATTAATTTCTGTGACGTATTTATGGAATCTAATGCTAACAAAGCATATGAAATATTCATTGACAAATTCTGTATGATATTTGACTTATGCGTACCAGTTGAAAGAGTGAGAATAAGTCACAAGAAAAAAACAAACTGGAAATCAAAAGGCATTTCAATATCGAGCAAAAATAAACGAAATATGCATCTAATAATACAAAAAACCAAACATAGCGACACTATGCCAAATAAGTATAAAAAATACTGTAAAATCTTTAAAAGGGTGATACGGACTTCTAAAATAATATCTAACAATAAATTTATACTAAACAGTACAAATAAACCTAAAGCTACTTGGGGTCTTATTAAAGAAAATACAAGTTTAACTAACTCTATACCATCCTTTATTTCCAATATTCAGTTGGATGGCGAAAATCTTACAAATCCTTCAGACATAGCCGAAGCATTTAATAAATTTTATACCTATCAAAACGTAAACACTTCACCCAATGTGGGAAAATGTAATGTATCTGGAAAATATATTAGTAATAGTATTTTTTTAGCTCCCGTAGATTGTTATGAAATCAAAAAAATTGTCACTCATTTCAAAAACAAAAAGAGCTCAGGTTATGATAAAATACCTATGTCATTAATTAAACTTTGCATAGACCTGATTCTAGAGCCACTCGTATACCTTATTAACTTGACGCTAGAAACCGGTATGTTTCCCGAGCAGTTAAAAAAAGCAATAATTAAACCGTTGTATAAAAAAGGTACCAAAACAGACGTAGCAAATTTTCGTCCTATTGCAATACTACCCTGTTTTTCAAAAATATATGAAAAGGTAATACATAATAGACTAGTAAGTTTCTTTAATAAAAATAATGTATTGTCCCCTTCTCAATTTGGTTTCCAGAAAGGGAAATCGACATCATTAGCGGTGTACAATATGTTTAAACAGATTTGGGATAATATTAATGTACGTAAGCCTTGCGTGGCCCTGCTACTCGACATGTCAAAAGCGTTTGACTGCGTGGTCCACAATATCCTTTTGCAACAGCTAGAACGTTTGGGAGTAAGAGGGAACGCAATCGAATTGATGAAGAGTTACCTTTACAACAGAGAGCAAGCGGTACAAATAGAAAATTACAATAGACAAAACAAAACCATCGAATATACAGAATCATGTTATTTGAACGTTGTCTTGGGAGTACCCCAAGGCAGTATACTAGGCCCTCTGCTATTTCTCATCTATCTAAATGATTTTCCTACACAAATCCTAGAACCCTGTGTGATGTTTGCGGATGATGCCACAATACTATTCTCTAGAGACGATCTCACCATAGATTTAAATGGCAGCATCCAGTTTACGCTCAGTAAAATCTTGCAGTGGCTTGAATCTTTTAACCTGAAGGTTAATCTTAGTAAAACTAAAGTCATTCAATTTAGGAACTATAAAACGGCTGCTATGACTTTGAATATTATGGAATCAGGTATTAACGTAGAAGAGGTTGACAGCGTAAAGTTTCTAGGTGTTATTATTGATTCTCATCTGAACTGGAAGTCTCATGTAGAATATATAAATAAGAAACTATCTAAAATGTGTTACGCCTTGTCCATACTTTCAGAATCTTGTTCTGAAGGTATAGTAGTTAGTTCTTATTACGGTAGTGTGTACCCGCTTCTTAACTATGGTGTAATTTATTGGGGCAACTCCGTTGATGTGGATACCTCCTTTAGGCTACAAAAGAGATGTTTAAGGACAATTTATCATATGGGTTTCACGGAGTCCCTTAGAAATGTATTTCGTGATAAACGTTTTCTTACATTAACTAGTATTTACATCCTAGAGCTGTGTTTATTTTTGAGAAATAATATGCTATATTTTACAAAAATTGTCTCATTAAAATCTAATGTAAGAGAGCAGTATAAATATAACGTGTACTTACCCAGGTCTAATAACGCCATATTTAAAAAGAGCACGTTTGTAATGGCAATTCGTGTCTACAACCACCTTCCAATAGATGTGAAGTGTATTGATGGTACTTCTTCTTTCAAAAGAAGGCTAAAGAACTGGCTCATTCAGAAAGTGTTTTATAGTTTAAACGAATTTTTTGCATGCTAACTAGTACATAAGTACAATTAAGATAATTATTATAGTATAGCTATTATTTACATTGTACGCCCGCAAAGGGTAACTGTTGGAACAATTTTTACTCATAATCATCTCTGTAAAAACACAGTTGAACAATAAACATTATTATTATTATTATTATTATTTGAAATCTTCTTCGCAAGAAGTATTAAAAAGGCTCTGCATACAACTTTATTGCATGCGTCTAAAATATAAACATAACTGAACCATTTAGCCTTATTCGGAAAGTTGTTTACGACGGCAACGCGCGATTAAGTCAAATTAAACTTCAGAAGGGTAATAATTAGCATACATAAACAGTAAAGGTAAAGGAAGTTGCCTTGACACTGCAACCTCGGCAGTTAGCCCACAATGGCAGTCCGTGTCAATAGAGCACGGGCACTTGCGGTAATCGTACAATAAAACAACGTGCGGAATCCCGCAAATGCAAACAATGCTGTGCCCACCGGTCGAAATAAAAACAAAGAGGCTTGCTCGACGGAGTTTGTCTTTGAATCTTGAGAACTGGGTAGGGGCTATGGAGTATTGCGACTTCTTATCGTAAATCTTTTTAAATTTGCTTTTGACGAATAAGGCAATGAATACATCTTCTGGGTTATGTTGGGATCTTTTGTTTTGTTTTGAAATTGATAGCCACTCAAAGTAAATTGTAGTTAAAGTTATTATTCTTCTTTTGTCCATAGATTCCTCTTAAAACCAACGAGATATCTTTTTACTGGCCCCATTTCGTTAGAGTATATAGACCTGAAAAACATTTAAGTACAACACCGAACATTTGTTCTTTAGGTGCATGTATTGTGGTTATAATGCCAGTAAACCGTCTAGAACGAGCGCTTTGAAGCTAAAACGAAGGAATAATATTAGTGAGCTCAACTCGTCCGTTGGATAGAAGCGAACGAGCGAAGGAGGCGCACGAGTAAGTCGACCCCACGCCGCCTGCGTCGAGGTTAGTCCGCCCGCCTGCGAGAGGCTCCGGCCGGCGTCGATCAGTCCGGTCCCAGGAGTGCGGGGGCGTGGGGAGCGGGAGGGGCCGCGATAACCGCGCCGATGTTTTTGCCGCGCTCCGGCCGGCTCGCTCGCTCGGCGCTCCAGCGCGTTCTTCATTTCGTTCAGAGTCCATTATCTCTCGCTGCATCCCACTCGCACCCGCGGCGAATCGTCGCGCCTCGCCGCACCCGGCCGCTGTTTTATTGCCGGCCGACGATTTTAACGTGCGCTCGCAACGTCCGCCGGAGTACAAAAGTTTTTATGGAAATTTCATTCCGAACGCGCCTCGCTCGCTCGGCTGCTCGCTCGGGAACGTCAATATAAAAGCACGATAACGAACGGACGAGTCAATTAATTATTATTGTTGGGAGCTGTCGGGACGTGCTGGGCCGCATCTAATTCTTCGCTGTTCATGTATGATGTATGCAAGGTGCTTTCTGATGCATCTCTAGAACTTCTTTCTACACATACCATATTATATGTATATCCTATCCATCTTAAGTATCTGGCTGACTATAATTGTAGAATTGACATATAAGTATGTGTCCGCTCTAATGCTACAACCCTTCAGGTATATTATGCCGACATCACACTTAAACACTATCTCTTATTCATAAACACTCCCACGATATATTCATTAACTTTGTTTTGACTTTATCTACCAAATGCAAATGTTACAAATAAGAAAACACTATTAATTTAGCTTGTGACACTTTGTGGCAATCTTTGGGGGAGGCCTATGTTCAGCAGTGGACGTCTTTCGGCTGATATGATGATGATGATGATGATGATGATGATGATGATTAATTTAGCTAATGGTGGTTATCAAACAGTTTATAAACGCGGAACGTTTATGAAAAACGGCATTAAACTTTTCATGACGGGGAATTACAACTACATAATATAACGAAATAGGTTTAGTAGTTTAGACCACTACACAAATAATTTTGACTAACCCTCGAAAGAGCAGTTTGGAGCCAATCGAGAAGCGCAAACAATTCGGAACACTTCAGCTTTTCAGGAGATACGATACCTATCGTATCGTATTTGCTTTACCGTTTACAAAAGGGAATGTTTTATTTATTCCAGCTAGTTGTTAGGTAGCCTGACTGACCCATTGCTTTTGGATGCCGATGTTGTATTCTATAAAACTAAAATAACTGAAAAGCAGTAAGCCGAGTTTACTATACGATACGATAGACAAGAGTAATCGTTTTTGACTCTAAGGTGGGAACATAAGGCGGACATTGTTAAATTAAAAACTGCCATCAAACTTTAATTTTGACACAACCTTAAGGCAGTCATTTGGATTTGACAGTGACAATGAAATGCGCCGAATGTCCCTGAATGTATAGGTTGCGAAAAACGATCTGCATTTTTTGAGTGACTCATTAATGATAATCCAAGTGTAATCTCCACATGCATGAATAAATCATTAGATTTCCTTTCATTATGCTGGACCTTAGCACATGATATTTAGTCATAAAAAAGTGAACGTGACCAGATTCCCGTCTTCGGCTCGATTTTTGCGCCGTGTTGTTCGCTATAATTGTAAATTGTAATCAAAGATGAACAAAATTTATTCGAATGACGAAAACAATTAAAAAAATATCGATATGATAACGAATGGAATTGTTGGATGATTATTCTCATTCGAATAAATAATTCGTGGAATAATCTATTCGTCGAATGAGTTATCACGAATAATTACTGAAAAATTTGTATCTTCCTGCTGCCCCTATGTATACGATGTTCTCTCTTATATATCTCTTTCCAGGCCAATAGAAAGCTACTAATTTTGTGTGACCTACCCATTCGTCACGCTAATTATACTAGCTTGGTCTATTTTGTATCCCTAACATTATTTAGTGTGTTAGACCTTAGAAGAAATTACGGTATACACGATAAATATATATAAATACAAGATAATAAGATATAAAACAGTCCGTAAGGCTGGGTTAAATAGTTAGATAATTGATTGCTTCCAGTAGTCTAACTTGAGTTCCGTAGTATGTTTACCTCAAATCAACTACCTTAGCGATACCCATAGATAAAACTAAGATAGATTGAATATCGCTATCCGGGTAGCTGCTTTAAATTAACTTTCCGATTAATACAAACAAATATCGCAAGTTTTCTGTGGATTGACATTGACTAGACACACTACCTAATATGCTAGAGTTCATATTATCCAGAAATTCTTGTTTTAAATTTAAGGGGTGTACCGATAAAAAACTGGCAAATTCAAATGAAAAAATTGGACCGATGTAGTTAGGTAGCTATTATTTCATGCTTTGGAAATTAACCAGGAAGTCTTAACTTAGCTGACTGTAGTTCTTTTGTGTCACTACTGCATTTCAGGTATTCACAGTACAGCTTCTTAGCAACCTCTTCCAAACTATCTTTTCCAAACATTTTTTTTCTTTTTTTGTATGCAGTTTTCTAAATTATGGGACTGTTGTCAATATATCTGGCTATTCTTGCCGTGTTCCTTAAGATATCCTTGACTTATGCATACTATCCTTCTTACTTTTTGGAACTGATTTCGCTTCATAAAACTATGCCAAAGAGACTAAGATTTGTATAGGATTAAATAATTGATTAAAGACCCATAAAAATTTCACATAATATGTGACATAATTCTTTTCACAGAGTATTACTGCGCCCAAGGCAGGGGTATATTAAAAAAAACATGGAGATTAAGCAGAAATATAGGTCACTTTTGCAGAACACGAAATCGTGCAGTGGGGAATAAAAAAAAAGAGCTTGGAAATATAGATTTCGAAGGGGTTCTGGAGAACTTGTATTGTGAATACTGAAATTGCAGTAGCTACAAAAAAGGACCAAAATTAGCTAATTTAAGACCTCCTAGTAAATTACAAAAGCCAGAAAGTACAGCTTTTTAACTATATTGGCCCGAATTTTTAATTTGAATTTGCCAGTTTTTATCGGTACACCCCTTACTGTATGTTCTGAATCCGAAACCATCTGTAACTACGACAGAGGCGTATCTTAAAGTAAAGGCGGAAATATCGCCATACCGCTCTGTCAACAGTGTCAACTAATCCAACTAGGCAATCAGCTGTTCGGCTCGGGCGTGTTCTGTGATATATCGGCACGAACGACATCGGCTTAAATTCGTCGACCGAATGCACTTGGCCCAAATCCCGACGCAAATAAACACCGAACGCTCCTGTAGTACGTCTAGCTACCGCACAATGTGCACCGCAGTAAATAGGAACACGCGGAGCGGTACGATATCTAAGGCTATGTACAACGGGAACCAGGCGACGACAATCACGAATTTCGCCATTGAGCTTCGAGGGAAAGTTGGAGCCCGTTGTGCAATTTATGTGTTACGTTGTTGTATCGCGGCTCGTTGTTTTATTGTATCTAGGTAAGTTGAATGGTGGTAACCATTTCTAGAACAGGTTAGATCTTTAGAGCGCTATCTACACATAGTTGTGGGTATTTAAAATATTCACACTGTAATTAAGAGGAGTCATAACAATTAATGGCTCGGCAGCGAGCGTGTGCTGGTCAGATTAAAAAATACACAATTCAATATTCTCAGATGAGATACCAGTTAGATTAGAACGAACTTTATAAACAAAACAAACCATCAAGTGATAACGAAAAAGAAACAATTCGTGAAATGCGAAAGTAAATAGTTGCAACAAAGTACCATTTCTATAATAAAGTTGTATGTAGAAGCGTATCGCTAATAATTTGGTCGTATACTTTCAGACTATCACAAATCACATTCATAACATAACTAAAGTGGTAATCGTGTTAGTTTATTTTCGGTTGACACTTTATGCGCCCTAAGCTTAAAAATTAAGCCCAAACACAAAAGGGCCTTATCTGGATTATCGTCAGTAACACTTGACTTGGTTAGGTACACTGTAGACTTCAGTTTTACATATCAGGACAAACGTAAGGGACGTTTAAAAAACGGTTAGATAGGTCAGTAGCACGCTTCACAGGCAAAGTTATAAATAGATGTTGATGGACGGACTCATCGAAATAACCGCACATCCCCTACATAGAGCTGTGGCTGCATTGGCTGGCGGTTACAAGCTTGCGGCTATTTGTAGCCATTTTTCTGTTGAAATGTTTGGTTACAGTTTTTATGATGCTATTATGGTTTATGTCATTATGTTGAAAGATAACAGAGTACATTTGTGAAATTACGTTGCAAGAGAACTAACCAACACTTGTGTGCCTAATCATTAGTAAAGTAGTACACAATTTCTGCTACTATAGTGTGTACAGTCAAGTGCAAAAATAAGTATCGAAAGAATCCGTTCATAAATATGTTACGACGCACTGGGACATATTTTTGAACGTTTTTATATACCCCTTATTTTGTCTTCGACTGTACAAATCGGCGGTTGACAACCAAAACTCACTATAAAAACTGTTACTACTCTTAGCAACCCCGTATGCCTGTTTTTATTGAGAACTGAAATTTATTTCAACTAGGTATTTATTACTTATTGAGTTTTGCTTGTCAAGAGACGAAATTGTATGATGACACCACATTGTCTAATGTTTATGGCAATACACTAAAACAGTTCCAGGTAGTAAGCGAGTAAAGCGGCCGAAGTTCTGTCAGAAGTAGAGCATCGGCGTCGTTCGAGGAATAGCGAGATTAATCAGAGTAAATGTGTTCCAAGATCATTGAAGAGTTCATCGACCGGCGTGTGAAAATGTTGCCTCGTAAATAAATAATTCACAAGGCTAGTGTTCTCGGTTGGGCACGTGGCGGCGGCACGTGTAGTAGGTTCGTAAACATTTACATTACATAACCGGCCGTCATTGACGACCGCGCGCTATCGAGAGCGAATTGCCGAGTCTTGCGAACTATCTGCACTGCGTCTGCCGCTGCACCAACCAGCCTATTCGACGATCGCGCGCGAGGGTACTAATACAACGCTTGCCCATGTTAATCAACATTAAAAAAAAAATCTTTATTACGATATACCATATCCCAAGAGAAATTGTGCAGCTCAAACTAGATGGATTAACAAGCGAATAGTCGTACGTGTATAAAGAAAATGTTAAAAAAGGGACAATACTGATTTGATGGTAGAGTAGAGAATATAACGTTGGCAGCAATAATACATTGGTGGTACATGACACATGACACGAAAACGCACACTTCTCTAGTTTATAATGTTCCATATTTAAGCGATGTTTTCATGAAAATTAAGTTTACATTGGGTAACCCGATATAAAGATAAAAGCGTCAAATTGAAAACAAACTTCAAAATTTCCCGCTTGCATTACAGAGGGAAATACGAGCGTACAATACTGATTTGATGGTAGAGTAGAGAATATAACGTTGGCAGCAATAATACATTGGTGGTACATGACACATGACACAAAAACGCACACTTCTCTAGTTTATAATGTTCCATATTTAAGCGATGTTTTCATGAAAATTAAGTTTACATTGGGTAACCCGATATAAAGATAAAAGCGTCAAATTGAAAACAAACTTCAAAATTTCCCGCTTGCATTACAGAGGGAAATACGAGCGTTCAAGAAGACGAGAAGGGCCGTGATTGACTTGGAAATGAAAGCTAAACATTGGAGGCGCTCCGGGCTGTTCGCTACGACCGGGTTACAGAACCTTGATGATGTGACGTGCCTATACGTACTGAATGAGTTATCATATGGCTCGTGTACCTTGCCACGTGTTAGGGGGAAAAAAAGTCGCCCCCACCAGTGGAGTCGGTCACCCATTTTCTATCATCCTCAATTCCTAACCCACCTCGAACCTCGACTGGTCTATTAAAATTTCAAGCGGGTGAGTTATAACTGTTATAAGAAGGCATTCCTTAATCTCGCGCAGTCGCATTGAATACTGGTTTGAAAGAAACCAGCGAAATGCGCAACTCAAATAATAATCAAATATAAAAATTATAGTTAGCCATTATTGTTATTATGTAATTGACAGCTTCCGTAGCTTAGTTGGTTGTAATACTTGTGATCCTGCCTACGAAGCTGGAGGTTCCGTCACGGCGTGGGCTTTTTTTGTGTGTTTACCGCAAATATTTTTGGTTGTTATCTATGTATTTAAGTATACTGTATATACATATATCTACATACACAATATAGTTAATATATGTTATATTATACTGTCGTTTACTATTCACAGCACAAGCCTTAATTGAGCGTTGGACTTAGGTCCATTTGTGTAAGATTCTCCTACGATATTATTTATTTTATTTGATATTATTAATTGAGTATTTTTTTTGCTGACTGGTGACGGCAGTAAGAAAACATTTGTCACCACCCCAACTCCTCCTGCGGGTATCGTAAGAGTGGACTAAGGGATTGAAGTGTCAATGACCATTATTTGATAAAAGATTGATCCATTGTTGGACTATCATAGGCTGATGATGATGATGTATGTATGTATGTATTGTATATTGCATGCATGTAGGTATTTGACTACATTTAAATTACGTAAGTTAGAAAATCGATCTAATCCACCAACTAAATCGATGTCGTAAATAAGTAGCTATGACGAAGAACGGGAGGTTTGATAATGAATATTTCATTTGGAAAATGAGCAATTTTGTATGTAGATTTAATTAATTGAGTACTATTCTAATCCTATTTGTCGACTTAATGACCAAATCTTCATCACCATCAGAATACTAAACCAGGTAATTAACGCTAGTAAAGGGAGCCATAAAAAAGTCTGACAAGTCCGGGTTTACGGGTGTATGCGTAGGAAGCGGGAGCGTTTGTGTAAAATAGAGGTTCCAAGCGAAAGGCAAGTGGTACACTTTATTGAATGTCTTTATAGGCCACCTGTTACTCGGGTCGGTGTCGACTAAACAGCTGATCGGGCCCGAGCGAATTATTATTATTGTTGTCGGATGCCGACTTCGGTTCATTTATTTGTGACGAGCGGGGAGTGGAGGGCGCGCGCTCAACTTTCACAGGCAGCTTAGGTACATTGCGTAGTTAGATTTTGCGACGACGAGAAACGGATTATTTATAAACACTACCAATTTGAGATTAGATAATAGGAGGGCGTTGACCTCGTGCGCTCATGAGTCATTACAATATAATTACATTGTTCATGAAATTTAGAAAATGACGTAATTGTTGACACATTATTCTGAGATCGCGTGTCATTGCAACCAACAGAAACAACAAAAATAATACAGCAGGAGACGAGTCGAGGCGGGCAAATTATGGCGTACAATTGTACATGTACGTACGGAGGGTGTAATCAGTGGTAGCAATGTTGCAGCGGCTTTTTTGCCAAATGACATGTTCCTTGCATGGATGATGATATCATACCTTTACAAGAATGAGGATCGTGCAGGCACGATCGTTCGAAGAAAGAAAAGAAATCGCCGTTTTCGATGTACCAGACCAGCTATAACTATCATAGACTAGACATATATGGAGTCATTGATAAAATTAAAGCATGGCAATAGCTACTACACATGAATGAATTAAGCAATAAATAAATGGCGTCGAGTTATTAATTCACAACGAAATAAGTTTATCAAGCGTATCAATCATTACAACGATAGGTACATAAAAACACGAGGGAACAATGTGAATGTCCAATTAAGCGGAGCTCGCACACGTCATCGAAAGGTGTTTCCCGAAGAACGCACACACACATTGAAGATCAGCTGACTGCTCCGATTTTAACCCACACCACAGCCGACTGTTAGAGAGAACATAAATAATGACGGCCCACCTACCTAGCTATACGTAACACACATCGTATAATTTGTATGAGCGACCGACGGAGGAATGTGCGATACGCCGACGTTTTCTCCGCCATTATCGTTTTTACGACAAGAATAATAAAAGCTGTGAACATTTTGCTTTACAGGCGGTTACGCCGTTACTCGGCGTGCACGGACGATGTGAGATCGCATTAAATAATCAGAAATACATACAACCAGTATAAACACACGTGCGACGATAACTAAGCAATATATAAACAATGCAGGGCTACTGTATATATTCACTTAGTTGATAAGAGTCGAACGCAGAATTGCGTACAGAGATTTCAGTTGTCTGTCTATCTATACATTACATTTATACTCTGAATCCAAAAGTTTGAACAGATCAACTAGTTTTCGCGAGTCCCGTCCCTCATTGTCATGTTACATTTCTTCCTCAGCAATCTAGTATTTTTCGGAAGTATTATGCCGCATTCCATTGTCAACAGTATTAGTTTAATACTAATCATATCGTGATACCTATTTACCTCTTACTCGTACATTTCGACTCCTCTTACGATCATGATCATGAGACCTAATTAATGCCTGGACCAAAACTGCCACAATACAGGGCAAAACGAACACCTCGGCTAAATCCTATTTGCCAAGACACTTAAGGCAGAACTAAGCCGCATTCGCATTACCAATCTATTTCTTTTCTCTCCAACACATCAAAAACCTAACTTGTGCATATTGTTAATGATTAATGGTATCTAACATGGATTACGAGTTAACACCGTCTTAGAAATAAAACCATCGTGCAACTAATCGAAAGACAGTAGCCAAAAATGGTACGCAAGTCTAGTTATTTGTGGAACAAGAATTAAGTCAAATGTACATACCTAATGATTCTAATGAACAAAATAGATGTGTTATGTATGAGAATAATGTTGTACTAATACTCAGAGCGTGCTATGTAGGCACAGTAAAATTTAAATGGAGTGCTGTTTCACCATAACTTTAAATGTTTTCTTTTTTAATAAAAGTTTACATGTTTTAATAAAAAATATGAACACATACTTATTACTCTTATTAGGTACTGCTTCGCTTGAATATCGATTACTAGATTAAAATCATGTGAAAATTAAACGTTATGCTGATTTAAAACGCTTGTAGGTAGGTATAGATGGTAGTTTTAATAAATACTAGCTGTACGGGCGGCAGTAAATTAAATGCTGAACGAGGCTGAACGATGCCGACGGCACTGTTCAGCCGACCATTTTTGTAGAGCCTGTTTAATACCAGCCTAGGAGCCGTATAATATTGATTCGGTCTAACTAAATACATCTCTGTTATGTACCTATATAAAAAAAAATTGAATTTATTTCATCTACTAGTTCTTTCCTTAAAACCATAATACGTTTAATAGCTGCAAATGTGGACGGCAATATGATTAAGCAGCTCTATCACGGTATCATAAAGTTGACAATAGGTCAAAATGAACTTGGAGAAGCCACCGGTCGTATGATAATAAAAACAAACATTTAGTGGCTACAAAATAGAACTGAGTATTGAGCCAACGCACACGAAGGCGACGGTATTCACAAGCGGGCGCATTCGATGTAGCACACTCACGCACACACACTCATGTACAGCGACATATCGGCAGTAGATAAGAATCGTCCCATTTTACAGTCATATGGACGTAGAGCGGTAATACTCACTGTGTTTGCAGGCAGCCTTATGATGAGGGGCCGTCTCGAAACCTTTAACTATGCGGTTCCAGATCACCAAGTACTCGACGTGCACATGCACTCACACAAGAACACGGTACACGATTTAAGGGCGCTACAGTGGCGGCGAAAACGTTCCCTTGATGCGTCTCGTTTGTAATCGTGGCGATATCGGCGGGTACAGGGTGCAGGGCAGGGTGGGTGGAGGTGGACGACGAGAGAGCGAGGGTCTGTTGAACGTTCGATTGCGCTAGCGGTGCGCGCGTTTCAGTTGGCGCACGGCGACTGGCGCAGGCGAGGCATGCGGTGCGGCGAAGCGGGCGGGCGAGCGATTTCACCGGGCTGATATTGCGACGGCACGCCGCGCGCCGCCGCCGCGACCCATATGTACGTATGTATAGCTCCGAGCGAGCGAGGGCAAACCGAACCACCAACCTAGAGCGGGGGGGTCGCTACAGAACACACAATTGCCTGCACGCACCCGACCAAGTCTCCAACTCGACCAGTTGTTTGTTCGCTCGAACCATATTTCGTATTACGAAGGTAGAACATGACTCAGAAGAAATAGCTGCACAGAAATAATGGCTGCGGGCCGTACTGTGTTTGTATTCTGAGCTCACATAGACACGAGGTGGTTATTAGAAACGATAAAAGCGATTGTATCGTTAATGGTGAATCTAAACAGCTCAAGCAAAAAGTATGTGAACAAGCGGTCGGAGCTTCGTTTTATTATGAAAGGTTACGAACGTGTGCTCAGTCAAGAGCATTATGAATAATAAAAGCCGGCTCTCGGATGCGAATAAAGCCGAGGTAACGTAACAATAAACATGAAATCGTTCACGTACCCGTGTGATAACAGCGTCATTAATATCAACGACATGGATACGCCAAAACAGAATATTCATAGAGTAGGTAGTATACCTAATTGTAACATTTTAGTTCATTTAAATTGTTGAGTTTGGTTTTATTCAATACACAATTTGGGCTATTAATGGTAATAATTGTAATAGTCGTGAAAGCCATCAAAGGGCACTTAAACCCAAAAATTATCCATTAGATTTGGACTTTTATGTTAAATAAAAACTGCATACAATACGGTCTGTTAAAAATAAAATACATTAACTGCACTACTTTTATGTAATAACACTAATAACGACAAAATAAAAGTAAAACAAAAATTCTACTATTAATGCACATATTAAAAAAAAACATTTCACCTGGCAATACAGATTCCAATAGTTTCCAAATATAGATTGATGTACATAATGTGTAGAGACAGCGTAATTAGGCAATATTGATCTGCATGCGAGCGGCGTGTATCGAACACCACCCGCGCCCGTACAACAAACAATATCACCTATTAGGGATGCGGGTCAAATGTATGTTGATGTATGTGCATTATCTCACATGCTATAATATCGAGCAAGTTCCACCTTCGTATCGCAGCGAAATGTTATAACCATTATCCGAATGTAGTCATAAGAAATCAACATTTCGGATCAAGCAATATTATTGGGTTGAGCTACTTGAGCTTAGTTATAGCAGTCACAACAAACTTTTTATATTGTATTCCACTTGAAACATGTACCCGATCCAATCATTATCGATGTGGTTTATTAAAGTCAAGATAACCAATGGATCGAAGTTTGGTTTCAAGAAATCACTTAAGGTGCATTTAGACCTAACGAGCTTTCGCTCATTCTATCCCCCACTCTACGAAATCAACGAATTTCGACGAATCACGTTTTGTGTAACGAACGAATTTTTGACTTTAATAAACCACATCGATAATGATTGGATCAGCTACATGGTCTAAATGCGCCTTTAAGTTAGTACATAAATTATATTAGTGGATGTTAGAATTCCTGAAACAGAAGAAATAACAAAAATGTAACAAATACTGTTTTCCTGAAATAAGGAAGTAGGATTCCTGATGAAGGAAGAAAAGGATTACCTAAAGACCGTCTAATAGGTTAAGACGAAGCACGGCACCACGGCTGTAACGCTTGCAACCTTCTGACAAAAAATGCAATGACAAAAAAATTGAGTACGTTTCATTAGCTACGCGCTATTAGTACGAAAACTAGGATGATGGACAATTAATAATAAATAATAATAAATAAATATCTTGGGACATCTTACACAAATCGACCTAGTCCCACGGTAAGCTCAATTAAGGCTTGTAATGTGGGTACCAGGCGACGATATATATAATAGATAGATACATATAGATACTTAAATACATAGACAGCCATGACCAAGGAACAAACATTTGTGATAAATAAATACACAAAGAATGCCCTCGCCGGGATTCGAACCCGGAACCTCCAGCTTCGTAGGCAGGGTCACTACCAACTAGGCTACGGAGGCTGACAATTTCATGATCATTTTCCACCAAAGGTGCACTATGTGAATATAGTGAAAAGTGTTTGAATTGTATCATCCACGAATCACATCCTCGCGCCATAGTACTCAGATTTCTGAACGTCAAAGGCATCCAACCGATTTGTTAGAAAAGCACTATCAATATCTGCTTTGGCACTAAGCTTTCGAAAAAAATATTCTACTTATAATACGAAGTAAAGTTTCCCCAAGATAAACAAAAGCCAAAAACAAAATATGACAGATTTATACTCGTAAAGACTGTAGAGAGCACGTTGGGTAAACGTCTTAAAAATGCCCGTAGTGAGGAATAATTTTCAAACTTGTTACAACAATATTATCCAGCACAAAGTAGCGACGGCATTTTACAAGAAAAACCAACACAGTGTTTTCAGAGCGTTACATAAATGCCGTGTTCAAATTTAAGATGGAATTAGGAAAATATGCAGAAAGGGTGAGGCTGCGGCGGCACCTCGCAGGCTTTTATCGTAAATTTATATAGAAACCTGTTCGAGGCGGCTGATGCCAGGGTGGCTGATCTCACGGCGCTGCGAGCACTCGCCTCCACCCAACCGGTATTCATGTGGTCTCTATTGATATAATAAATTCCCAAATATCTAAAACGATACACTCATGTGTCACTAGAAATATACGAGGACCTTAGAACTTAGAAATGACAGCCAATTATAAATAATATTACATAATCTGCAATAGCCGTAAGATTTGCTATTGGATGCGCGCGCTTTGACCAGATGAAAAACTGCTCCAAAGATACAAAAAAGAAACTGGGAATAAAATCGTCTCATTATTGGTTGTGGAACTTTTCGAAGTCGTATTTAGTACAGTAGCTATTGGTTCCTCCGAAGCGTTTGCTCGCTTGCCTTCAGAATAAGGGTCCTGGAGGCCACCGCAAAAATAAAAGAAATATGTTTTAGTGGGTTAGCAAGCCTGTTTACGATCGGATTCCTCTGGAGCGATTATGCCGCCATTAGTTACATAAGCGGCCCGGCCTCGCCGTAATTAAACCATTTGTCTTATTATCGATATTGCCATAAAATTATTTTCCGAGATAGCAACTTGTCCCGTAATAGCCCCTCGCAGAGATGTGCGTTAATATAAGACGCGGAGTGTCTATTACATCAACAGATCAGTGAATAATGCTATAACAGTATACATTGCATTACAGTTTCATGATCAGGGTAACTTTAGTCTTAACGGTCATATCAGTGAAAAGGCAAATATTATAATGGTCCAACGTTGATTATTCTTCACTAATCGACTTTTCATTAGTCAACTTCTCTTCTATCCTTCAAATACGTTAGGTGTTGTATCCTGCCTGGCAGTGGACAAGACACGTCAACAGTACCTCATTTCAAGTCCTCGTCAGTTGTCGGAATTTGTTTACTTGCTCGGCATTCAAAAGGAACGTTAATTTGTATGGGAACGAGGGGCGCTGGGTAGAGGCGCCATCTGTTGAGCGGCCGGCGCGGCGCGGACCGGATGCCCGACCAGTTTGGAGACACCGAACACCTGCAGCACAACCGCCGCACCAGCGCGTTTGTTTTGATGAAATGTACACGCACGCATCTTCTTGGAAATTGTTGCAAAAGCTCGTCAACGTACATACATAAAGTAAAGAGTTAGGTATAAATAATTAGGTCGTATAAAATATTCTCAACTAGCACACTAGCTATCTGTGGGTGGATATTTCGCCTTAACTTTATATAGTAGCTTGTCAGTGTCAGAAAATAAGCCTTAATTTTCGGAGAAAATACTGCTGGTACTTCAGGAAACGGTTATTTTCCTTCATATACGATGTATAGTATTATATAGTCTTGGTTTACTAAAGCTCGCTTTGCAGTTAGACGTGACCAATTTTATTATTCTAACAATAATCGTTGCTGTTTGGAACGCCAATGAGATTAGATTACATTTATTCAGTTCAGTCTTATTATGGTCTTTAAAGAAGATGGTTCATCAACGCTGGTTTGAGGGCTTGTGATACCGATAGTAATTCAGATCATTTCATATTGTATATCCACATCTCTTCTGTCCATAAGAGGCATAGTATCCAATTGGCTTGTTTCATTAAAAATCTCATTAAATTGGTTGAAGGAAACGGTCTGCGTGTCCGGGCCGGAAATAGCGGCCACAATGGCAATCTCCACACATTTCGCCGAGAACACTATGTTAAATTAAACGAGAAATTCCACTTCGTTTAATAACGTGATTAAAACTTTAGCACTCTACACTAAAACTGGTTTTAATTTTTTCCCTGAAAGGATAAAAGTCATGAAGAAAATACAGTTAGTTGGTTTACTCTCTTTATATAGCCATAATTGGACAAATTCTATGCTGTTAACGCCAATCGGCGTGTTTATGATACAGAGTGTAGTAATAACGGACTGCATGCTAGGATCACATTAGTATGGGACCGCATAGCGACTGCATACAAAGTTACTGACCGCACAGTTGCTGTACATATTGTAGTTAGTTGGGTTGCAGTCCGTCTTTACTCTATCGGCTCTTGAGCTTCCGCTGCGATGCCTCTGATAAAGATTAAAATGTATAAATTACATATAGGCATTGGTGGCAGTTCCATTTAACTTAACAAGCGTCGCAAATGAATTGCTATCCGAGCTGACGTATGGACATTGGTCCACTTCCGAATGTACAGTAGAACTTCCCTTAACATGACATCATACATTATGCACTTGTAGGGCGGCACACATGCAAGACAATGCACGGCCATTACGTAAGTTAAGTAACAAAACTGTTCAATGGCATCTCGCTCTCGTCACTGACCCACATTACTAGACCATTATGCGATTACAATACGCGGACGTATTAGGCACTGGCAGACGAGGTTTACGCATGCTGTTTGAGTGGGTGATCTACATATGCAAGTAAGGCCGACTCATAATGCACTTATTAAGGAGACTTAAAACCGCGCAAATATCCTCCGTATTTACTATACACTGTTTGAATTACTATTTTACTTACTGGGCTTCAACATAGTTATGTTCTTTATCAAAAGGAGTAGCAGAGAATTTACCAAAAATATCAATTAACATTGGCTCAGATTCTGTGCTTAAAGGGCAGAAAAACAATTTGAGCAAGTTGATCAACCCAGAAACACATATAAAACAGGTACGATTTTGTGTGCAATTTACACATAAAATGAAGTTGTTTTCATTACGCTGGCTCATGTGCAGTAATAACGGCGGAGTTAATAAAATTGAGTATTAAGAGCGATAGTTGATAACATATCGTTGCAACAATCTAATAGATAGAGATAAGCATAAACTAAGCACAAATGAGACAGGACGAAAACACAGCTGACATAGACCTTGACCGGTGTCAACAAGTGTAACTTAGATAAGGTATTTAATTCAATGCCGTGCGTCGGTCGGTTCCCCGACTGTTAATGAAAGATAATTATTAATAGCATCGAAAAGTTAAATGAGGCATTCGTGACGATAGAGTGGGAGTGCGTGTCCCAGTGTCGATGTAGGCCATTGCCAAGGTCGAATGTTTAATATAAAGTCTGGCGTCGGAACATTAAAATGGTCGGCCTCCTCCCGGCCCCCCTGTCCCGGCGGCCGCAATCGTTGCACTCTTTATTTATTATCTGGCGGCATCCCCCACTCACGAACGCCTCCGGCCCTCGGTACTTATGTATAGGTACAGAGCAACAAAGTAAGAGCCGGCTATCGAGACGACCCGGCCGTAACAGCCGTCTGAACCATCCGATGAACAGCTGACACGGCGACTATTCATAGCTCTACTTTGATAGGATTTGCCCAGTCGCGAGCGTTACGAAACCCTTATTCCTACTACAGTGTATTGTGAATAAGACTGAGGTATTCAAATGTATATTATTGTTGCTGATCTAAGTGAACAAAACGACTGCGAGACCAATTTGTGTTGACGCTTTAGTGGGGTAATTAGAAATACATACTTATGCAAATTATGCGGGCTATATAAATTCGCGAGGTTCGGTCGATGCGAGACGCAGAGCGCAATCTCGAGAAACTTGGAACTCTCACTTTCGAGCAAGAAACGCTTGGATGCTTGCTAACAGGCACGTGCTTACAACGTCAATATAAATACACAACAACTTCACAAAACAAAGATGGATGCCGGGTGACGTGACATTGACCCAAACGCGGCTATGAAATCGGAATGTGTTGAATGGAAGAATATCTATCCGTCTAATACATATAAACATCGTACACATTACAACACACCACGCCGTAATTATCAAATCGTCTGGTATACGTAGGGGTTTCCCCGTTGGATCACCGCCAACCGGAAGGGGCCATCTGTAAATATATTCCGAATAATAATGCGTACAAAATCGTGTGGAAATTAGATAGACCGCTTTTACACTAGCTACTACTGTACTTTGTGGTTAACTTTATTTTACACGTTCTGTAAATAACAGTAATTGCATTTGTTGTAAATACATTGATAAAAACTTGAGATATCCCACAGTAACTCATACAAATTAAGCACGGGAAACTGATAAATAATACTTCATATCCTCCCATTACTTAAAGGTCTTAAAGCATAGTTTGCATTAGATGCGTATCAGTGCGGCATCGCCAAGCAATTGTTTATGAATCCGTTTCAGCTGACGGTGGCGCGGCAGTCACCCGTGCCTCGGCATAAAAACTGCTCGTTTCGATGCTTCGCAGAACGCGGGTGTTCGGCATGGCCTGGCACTAGGTATGCATGAGTCGTTTAGAGCCTTGGTCACGGAGCGACCGTAAGACCAGGCGTGTCCGTGCCGGCCATACAATATATGACATCATTCAACGGGAATATTGCAGTGTTCTTTGGAAGTTGTATAAAGCACTGTAGAGGGATTGTCGTAAGATATAAATGAGCTATGACCCAAACACACAGAGACGTAGCGACGGGCAAAGATGGCAGCGCAGGCGTTAGTACTAATACTAACAAGTGAACATCGGTTGCCATTAACTTCAGTAGCCGTACCATGAGACCATGACTTACTTACTACTTAAAGCATTATGTCGCGATCGCACTGATTTATTAGTGCGAGCGCGAAGGCCTTCTTTACATATCGAGTAAAACCTAACTAACGTAACCGATACTTGCCAAGCCAACACATGGAACAGTCGACAAAAATGTGGTTTACCACTTTTCGACTCTATTCAGCGGTAATAAAGTCTAAAAGTGGTAAACTACTTTTGGTTGACTAGGTATGCGACTACAGTTCTGAATTTGAAAAAGTTCTTACAAACATTAAAACTTCAAGACAAAATGGCTCGAATATAAACGCCACAGATCATCTCACACACAAGAACCAAAGTAATAGTGTAACCATACCAACATAACAAAAACTTGACTACTGCATGCCGTAGGGACGTATCATAAGAGAGGAGATAACAATGGGATTAGGTAACCGACAGCCGGTGTGCGGGGTCGCGAAACGTCACCAACGAGCCTGTGATTGATGGTCGCGCGACGTTGCGTCACGGCACTTCGGGTCGCGGGGTCATTGCCAACATGAGCGATTACAATAACCTATAACGAGTCCTTTATGACGATCTTTATGTTGACCTTCGTACGTAGTCAGTTTAGGATTTGGATAACTTACGATTACGTTACGCTTAAAATAGAAACGTCGGCAGTAAATCCCGCTGTGACCTATGAGGACTAACACGGACATAAAATTATAACGGTTTGTTAGGATTACTTACGTCGTATTTTCGGAAACTAACTCAAATCCCTAGCTGTCAAAATTTGAAAAAACAACGTCTTTACTACAAGATGACGCTACAACAGTAAGTTGTGTAAATGATCCTACAGTAAAATTACTAATGAAGAGCAGCTCTATATAATTATACGAAGAAGACGAAATTCCATTGCTATCAGATATATCGGAGTGGCCACAAATATCTGCCCAGGCCTCTATAGTCATGGCGTTATAGCGCATGTTCAGATATTTTTGAGCACCGTGGCAGCTCTGATATATCTGGCGACTTTACGAACAGAAAATACGTAAGGTAAATTTAGTAGGTAAATACTGTTTACGGTTTACGAAAATTGATAAACAAGTTGGGGTGGTCCAGGGTTACGACCGCCCGGAACGGTAGGTATCCGACCCCGTGGGTCGCTGCCGTAAACGACACGGCCGGTTTACGACAACTCTACATCCGCACTCGGCTGAAATAATAACGACCTCTTTCTCAATAAAGTTTGTTTGGGTACTTCCTATTGACGAATATCAAGGGTTGGCAGCCGAATTTTACTCTAAAATAAACTATACGAAGAGAATATCGTGCTGCTCGAAGTCATTCGTGCGTAGGGTTCCTGTTAATGGTTGTTTTTCACAGCAGCTAAATGTCCACCATGTTAGGAGCAATGATCTACAATAATAGTCCATAAATCAAAACCTTTGACATTCAACAACCGAAGTGAATAAAGTACTCTTTCATTTTAGTACCCACTTGATATCGCATAAAGCAAATACTAAGTTTTTTAAAATTGATTTTCTAGGATCTATCCCAAAACCATCAAACAATACCAACAAAACTAATTTAAAACTACTCAACAAAATGTGATACGCTAAATTTTATCAACCGACGTTTAACTGGAAGTTTCCCTTATCTGGACATTTATACATAGTCGTAACTTTATATCTGACACATCGTGCCCGTGATCGTGAATTTTAAGACTGCAGTGAAGTTATTTATAGCACGCATGGATTTCGCTTTAATGTGAAATGGAAAAAACCCTAAAAAGAATTAATTAGGGCGGTAGTAAAAGTCACAATTGAGCTTAAATTTATAGTGCTCGCAATGAGAAGTATGTTCATATCGTTGGTTGGAAATTACAGCGATGTCCGATGCAGTTAAAAGTAAATGCGGCGAACGGCACGCGAGGCTCACGGAGTAGAAACAGACTAACTAACTATCTGAATGCGAAACATTTTGCAACGGGCTATTTTGCTCGCATCGCTATTTTTTTACGACTTAGATTTCTGAACGGGAATTATATTTCAATAGTACATTGTGCAAAATGTGCTGTACAATGTTTTTCATCACACTTGCGGACTAAAAAGTAAGTTTTAAGACATAATATAAAACTGTATAAAACGTACTGACATTTCTATTACTCCCTAGGGAATTTCACTTCTCTATTACTCCCGCTACGCACGCAAGCAATGGCGCGCTTAGACAGCAAGTGTCATGAAAAATATTTAGGTAATATTGTTTTCAGTTAATATCAACTTTGATACCTATCAAATCTAATATTAACAGACAACTCTCTGACTTTGTTTTATTTACGTTACGATACTAACGATCCTATTCGATGGTACCTATCCCTTTATAAGGAGCTGATTTTAAACTTATGGCTATAGTTTTCTTACGTCTTCTGTCCAAAAAGGACAGAACTAACATTTATCTGACAGATATTGTTAATTGGGGATTGAAAAGTCAGCCACAGTAATACGAAATCTAGTTCTTTAGTGACCTACAAGATATAACCATTGCAAATTAACCGTATCTTTTATTAAATTATTTTGCAAACAAATAGCGCCTTTTTGCTCTACAGCGGCAATTAATTCCAAACTCTGGTCGTAACTTATGACATACAATCCGAGAAGAAATATAGCCTCAGCAGAAGTTGAGAAGGTTCGGTCGAGTATCAGAGCCGTATCGTACGGTCCGGTTTACGGCCTCGTTACCGGCTGTATCGTTTTTACGGCGCGATTAAACCGGCCGGCGCCGGCCCAACTACGGCGCAGTAATTGGGGTAAATCTTTTTATTGTGGACCCTACTGCCAAACGAACCGTCGCCTCTTTGCATAGGAAAGCCGCGTGTGCATATCTGAGTTCAATAAAAAAGATACTACAGCAATTGCTACTTACAATACTTAAAGTATAGGTCTATTGTTTTACCTTTATATTCCTAGTTTAGTTTATTTTAGAAAGATTATATTAGCAATTAATCAGCGTAACGACGAATGAATGAAAGAGACCTTTTTCATATACCTATTTTACAATTAGTAAATCTCAGATTAAAAACCACAGCACATATTTTAATGAATACCACCCTGATTACGCTAAATGAAAAACACGAAAATGCTTTATCTGTTTGTGGACCGCATATATTATTAAAACGCAGCACGTTTTCGGGCGCATTTTGTCCGAGCGCGCATTATCGAAATCTGGCCGCAATAATTACATTCGGCCCAACGCGGCCACTCCGTCCATCGGGGTCTAACTGCATACATATAAAAGTAGACATATTGCCCCACCGATACATAATAATGTGGTTCTGAACACGTTTAATTAATAGTTCACGTTGATTGAGTCAGATATGTATTGGATTTTTAATGTTATTTACAACGTTCCGTTCAATCTCAATTATGAATAAATAAATATGAATTCGCAGAGTAATCACAAAACACTAATTGAATCGAACTGAACTCGAAACAAGTTGATAATTGAATAGGAACGAATAATCCACATGTGATGATTAAAGGATAAATTGGATAGCTATTAAAATTTATTAATTATCGAGGCTATTTACGGAGCTATCTACCAATAATACCGTATAGTACATCCCAATCATTGTACAATTCTTAGAAACCACGATAAAAGCCGGGCATCGTTTTTCCTGTTTATCGCTGAAAATACCCTTTTATATTACATTAAACGTCGAGAGGTAACCCTAGCAATGACAACACCGCAAGCGCAGAAAACAGACACAAATTTCAGATCAAAAACAAACAGAGGCTGCGTAGGCTGCTTACGCGAGCTTGGCCCGGGGCGTCACCGGCCCGGATTATATAGCACCCTCAGCTTATTCAATTAAAAACGGAACTCGCGCGCTCGACTATTCGCAATTTTGGAGGAAGAGCTCGTGTTCCCAAAATGAAATTTGTGTTTGGGGCTGCCTTGAGTGGAGGCGCTTGCGAAAATTCGCGAGAAATCAAGTATCTGGATAATGCCAACGCTTTTAACGGTAACATCAGTTGGGGCTGCTAATCAAATTAAATATGTATAGGTACAAAATTAATCATATAGCCTGACCGGTGCATAGACGGATCTCAGATAATCTTGTTGCAAAAATCATATTATAGGGCAATAATAAGTCATGTCACTGTCATGAAATGTCAATAATAACAGATCCACAACCAATTAACCCTTTGCACGCCGACATAAGAAAGTATTCGTTCAAGTTTGAACTCTAAAATGTTATCAATAGAGTTTAAGATCACAACTGCGAAAATAACGAGTTGTGTTCGTGATTGGCGCGCAAAGTGTTAAGAAACCTTGTGTATCGGACTACTAGTCAATTAACGTTCTGACATTGTTTTGGTTTGTTCTCGGCATATTTATTATTTTATAATAACGGAAATCGGAATACCTTGTTGTGGTGTTTATATTAAAATATTAGATGATATCTTAAGTCTGTTGTCGAATACATAGTAGGTATGTTACTGCTATTCAAATAAATTATTACCACTAAAAATCCACAACATGGCCAGCCATGTTGTGTATTTGCACTGTTCACAAAGACTTTGGGCTATACATAATAAAAAACGAGGCAGAAGATTTCATGTAGTAAGTTCCTCTATCATCAAGTGATCTTGATAAATCTAGGGTTTTACTCACTTGAAGCACAGACAGAGATAATCATACCGTCTCTACCTTACCCTAATGATATTAACTCAAAAAGAGATGCATGAAGCGATTTGTTCCTACTATTACTGCCAAAGTTAGTTTTACAGAATCTATCTCTCTTTTGCACCTAACTTTTAACATGACAGAATTTGATAGTAGAGTAGGTATCCTAAAACCAATCTCGCAAGCTTAACTGTCAAGTATATAAAAAATAGCGTAGCACCAAACTCTTGGCTAACTGTAACGTAACCATAAAATGTATTTTCAAAATGTGATTGATGAACTGGAGTAACTATCGATAGTAAAACATCACCTTATAATTTTGTGACTTTACTGTTTCATGAACTTTGACGAATTACAAAAGAGACTAGGTAAATATTTTTCGTACCAACAATTGAGCGACGAAGACGTGTCTCGTGTCAACCCTTAGCAATTTTGCAGACAGGGATGGAGGTTTCCATCAGAAAGTTGGGCGGCTCGGGTCCTCGAGCCAGGCGACGGCGGCGGCTCACTCGATAAAGACATTTTGTATGCGGTGCAAATTTTCGATGCCGCGTTTTAGCTTAGACAGAAATCACGAGGATCACTATTGTTTGTATCGAGTGGGGCTTATTATTATTTTATTTTTCAAACGACTTCAAAAAGGAGGAGGTTCTGAATTCGACTGTGTTTTTTTTTTTGTTACCTCAGACCTTCCGACTGGGTGAACCGATTTTGGCGATTTTTATTTGAAATTAATTTGTTCCAGTTCTGACAATGGCATTCATGAGAAAACTATATAAGTCATAAATTTGCATTATGCATGTTCACGACAAATGGCCGAATAACTCAATATCACGCCAACTGATTTCGATAATTCTTTTTTTAACCGAATTCAAAACTTGTCGTTTTTTTTTTTAATTTTGAATTTGGTGATTAGGTATATTGTTTTGTATGTTATTTAGTTAGTAATATCATTGAAGCTGGATCGCACGGCGGCTGATTACGCTCGCTGGTGCCGACATTCATTTGCGTCCCGCCCCGCTCAATCTCGTTTGTTATGAACGTGCACCGGGCTGCCCTGCCTCTCGCTTTTTACATTTGAATATTACGCATTACTTTTATACGTTCTTACATAAGTAATGTTTCCAACAGAGCGTTATTGTACTCGCGCGCGTCACATGGGGCTGGGTCCTTTTGCTTATAAGTAATAAAATCTTTAATGAAACGCTGATTAATGACTCGTATTTTATTTACACGATTGTAACTATATTTATCACATCATCGTTAATCAGACTATATCAGTCTACTGCTGGACAAAGGCCTCTCTTGCCTATGTGTATGGACGCAATAGGAGGTGTAACTATAAAAGTTCGATTGTACGATTGCTATGTATCTATTGTAAAATAATTGCAGTTATAAACTAGTCAATTGATACTGAGACGGAGACACAAAAGTGAGATACGCCCGAATTGCGGTATCAAATTCGACCTGAAACATGACTGGTTACTATGTGATCCCAACGCAAACTGCATTGTAAACTTCAGCAGTTAAGGCATTGTATAATCGTTGTATATTGTTTCCCATTCGGGCGCGACGCGGTAATGCAGGCGATTATGAATGATATTGTAACGGACATTTGTACGACTCCCCTCGGCGCCGGGGCGCCTATTCCTCTTGAGCCGGCACATTAGACCCGTCATTCAGAGAGCCTGGAGTTGCATAAATAAATAACTTGAATTAGAACCCTTCGCGTTTCTTGCGAACGGCGGCAGAGGCGGTGAATAATTTCTTAGCTTTTGTTGATATGTATTGTGCTCAAATAATACATAATTCCTAAAGTTATTTGTTTGTAATGCGTGGAACTTAAGGAATATTTAGTTAGGCTTATTCTATGGATTATTACATGTATTTTATTTAGTAAATATAAAATCTATGGATTCCCAATGTGGCTATATACAACCCCCTAACAAAACAAGACTAATCAAATATAGAATAGGGTCATAAAAATCCTAATATCGTATCTAAAATCGCACTTGAAATAATCAAAGGACGAAATAAAAAATGCGTACAAGATCTGTTGTTGGGCGCTACAATAGATAGCGAGGGGACTCGGGATCGGGACAGTCATTACAAAAAGCGTCACATCGTACGGGCCGGGTTTAATAATTCCACTCATTTGGGCCCCCCCGGCCCCGAGACAATGCCGCCCGCCTAACGGTATCAATCAACATCAAACAGGCTCGCGTACAAGCACACGGGTTGTGTAGGGTTGAAAAATACTGATAAAAAACCGGCCAAGAGCATGTCGGGCCATGCTCAGTATAGCGTTCCGTAGTTATTCGAAAACGGCTGGGCCGATTATGTTCGAAATAGTTTTATTTAAAGTATTCTAGAAGGCGACGACTATTCATGATTTTTTTTTTTCATATATTTTGGACTCGCGTTAAAAAGTTAGAGAGGGGGGACAAACTTTTTTTTTATTCTGGGCGGTTATCTCCGAAAATATTACCTTTACAAAAAAACTTTCTATTACGACCCTTATTCTTCTTAAAAGAACTATTCAATGATACCCCACACTATAGGACTACAGCAAATAAAAAAAATCATCCCCACATCACCAGTTGGGGAGGTACCCGAAAAAAACTTTTTTTTTTTCTAGTTTTTATTTACCACTTTTTTGGCATGATTAATATGTCGTCGGCTGACAAGCAAAACTCACTATAAAAACTGTCACTACTCTTAGTAACCTCTTATGTCTGTATTAAATCAGAACTGAGCTAAGAGCTTTATTTCAAGTAGGTATTTGTTACTTAGTGAGTTTTGCTTGTCAACTGACGATGTATTCCTGAACCAAATTGCAGCCTTCTAGTACTAACGGCCACTGAGCTATGCTGCGGACAGAAGGACAGACGGACATGGCGAAACTATAAGGGTTCCTTGTTTACTACGGAACCCTAAAAAGACTAGTGCGGTTGGAAGGTCAGCTGTTACAAACCAGACAACTGACAGATAGAGTATCTGTATTTTGTAAGGCATGTGCGTTGTGCGCGTGTGTGTGTTAGTAGTAAATACTGATATTAATCTAAAGATTCTAAAGGGAAGTAAACTTTCATCTACACGTAATAACAACGTATCATTAATAACAACGTTACTAAAATGAAAAGTTAGTTACAAAAATCTGGATTTTAGAGTTTCTGCTAGAACAATATCGGTGTTGCAAAGGATATGCATTCAACGTGTTACGAACTGTCTGACCTAACATTACTAACTGTCCATTAGGGCGCGTGACAGCCCTTAACGAATATGTCACTGTCGCCGACAATACTTTTATCGCATAGGTCGCAACGCAATGCACGCAAGCGGCACCGAGGGCGCGCCCGCCGGCTAAATGAACTCTCCCATCACCCGTCCGACACAGCCATCACTTTGATCCGCTCCAAATGAAATGGCCAAATGAATAGCTGCAGCACAAATAGACACCCGATCAACAAAACCACTCTGCTCCTCCTAACTTAATCAAACTTTCATTCGCGTTTCCAATGCGCAAAAATCTATTCCCTTCGATTTCCTTCAGGTACAATAAGGAAATTGCTTACTTGTAAATAAAAACAATAGCAGTGTATGGAAACAAAATTTATGGCGTAAGGTTTTCGTTTTAAGCGGAGCGTCGTCGAGCGAGGCACAATTTAGCAAACAAGCTTATTGTGAAGTGACTCTGCTCGCTAACTCAGAATATGGAGTGTCAGTCCGCAAATAGAGCCCGGCCCGGCTCCGCTCAGATTCACAGGCCCACATGTGCTGTGCGCTAATGAAGACGCGGCGTTTACGATTATTTTTATTCATAACCGTTCCGTTTGGAGTACGGCTCCCGCACGTGTGAGACGGCGAGGCGGTGGTAATTACCGACCACTACCACGAATATTGCGCTTGTAACGATCTCATTAATCAGTTAATGCGGCAACTTTATCATATTCCGCTGAAAATTCATCTTATTAATGTAGGTGCTTTCGTATTTTAAAATGGCATGTAAAATGACAAAGGGGCAACATTGTTCACAGAATTCTACTTGCACTAAACATGGCGAGAAGACTACTCCAACATTAACTACGTAAGTACGTGGTGCACTAAGTATAGCGCTTTACTTGATTGTTTGCGTACGTGACTCTAGCCGGTACGTTACTTAGCCATTAGCGTACATCACTCTTGTCCAACGTTGCTAATTCAATACAGAAATGGTTTGCTATTTGCATTTCAGATAGAAAAACTTTACATCGGTGAAGTCTGAAACGTACGTAAAGAAATAAAGTACCTACGCTATCTGTATAAATGACTTGGTGTTTACGCAGGAGGTATTTTATTCGATATTAGCACGCGCCTGATAGCTTTTTAATAAGCGGTTCCGTGACTCATCGGCCGCATGTCGTCGTTGATTGATTGCGGAGATGTCTTGTACAACGCTGTTCCGATAAATTCAAACGCAAACGGATAGCTGAGGACGGTTTTCGTATTAAAATTCACGATTAGGTACAAACAACACGAACATAACTAAAAACATCATGGCTGTGATTGCTAGAAGATAATTGATTCGTCTGCTGTTGGCTCACTTCATTGACTTGGCTCATGAAACAGGTTTTAAAATACCTCCGTGATATAAAGATTACTCTCGGTGACTTGACAGGATAAAAATGAAGCTCGTACAGGTAATAAATAGTATTAATAAATTATTTACCGCGTCAGGATCGTGTGCATTTGGTGTGGACGGCTGAGGTGGCCTCGGAGGAGGTGGGTAACCCTGTTGAGAGAAAAACATAATAAAATATAATGTAACCAATATTACCAATAAGTAGTTAGTATTCTTTAACATACGAGTACAAGTAATCATGAGAATGTCGATGAGATTTTGGACAGATATCAATTATTTTTCATAAGCTCGAAAAATTCGAAAGCACAGTGAATCAAATTGAAGGTGGCTCGTGTCATGTCAACTAAATATAAGGCCGGTGTCAGACATACAATCTCAAGAGATTGTAGTCGGCAACTCAGTTAAGCGACTAATTGAAAACGGCGGCGGGCTTCTACGAAACTATTCCTTTCCACTTCCATCTGCCTTTATGAGAGATATTTTAAAATCTTTCTCGACCCGAGAATTCTTGGAATACTATAGGAGAATAGATATACTAAGCCACTAGGAATAACTTTACGTTCAGAGCTCCAATGTACAAAGATAAAAGCTGTTTGAGATTGAATTAAAAATAAACATTCCAGTAAAAGAATTCACAGTTTTGTGGCAACATTACTGTTAAAACCAACACAAATACTGTCTCGCCATAAAAGTAAAACAGTCGACGTTTAAAGTTTCGAATCGTTTCGATTCATGTTAAGCGATTTAACGACACGCCGAACTAAGTCGAAACTCAATTTCTCCCGTTACATTGAATAACAAAAACAAGTTCGTGCTTACATCGGAGGGAAGAAAGAAATGAGTCTCGAATGCGCCAAAGCGAAACGTAGTTATTTTGTCGACAATTTACTTTGTCGTCCACAGGCAACCCTCATTATCCCCGTCTGTGTGGCGAGTCAAACTTGATCATAGCTTTTCCTTTAGCCTTAATGAATAAATGTTTCTAATGTGTCCACATTAATGATAGAACAAGCATTTTGTTAATTCAAACAATGAGATTTGTTGTATTGCCTTTGTCTTATTTTTTCATAAATAATAACCAGCGCGCCGTCTAAATATTACGAGCCAGCCAAACTTTAAAGTTTTCACGGTGACTCGTCCTTTGATAGGAGCTTATTATTCATATTCTTTAAGCCGTTTATCATAATCACGATTCTACTCAAAACTTAAAAGGTTCCGAAATGGAATGGATTACTCGAGCGATGTTAGCACGAAATTGAGCATGTTTTCGCAGAATAGCTTTAATATTGAGGCGTCTGTCGTGAAACTGACGTTTCAAGCGCCGTCGTTCTATATCGACGACGTTACAAGTTTTAATCTTTCAAACGTGCTTCTCATGTGTAATAGCAGTGGGGGGGAAGATAACTACGACTACCAGATATTCCCTTAACTTAAAAGTGTAACCCAAAGACAAACCAGTATAAGTTTACTCGCCGATTATGCATAGTTATTAGGGATTTCATTAGGCATTACCTAATACTGGTTCGCCTGGGATAAGTCTGCGGTAGGACTAACATGCCAGACATTGCGGTATCTCATCGACCTCTTCGCATACCGAATTTAGATTTGGAACTAACTAACTGGTGCTAGAGAATCCGAAAGAGTACTTCGATTGTGCCGGGTGTAGTGTAAATGAGAGTTTGCGGTTTGAGCCGGCACGGTTCGGCTGCAGTCCGCCTTCGCTCTTGGGGTGTTATTACTAGTGTACTGGGGTATTAGAGTCTGACGGCTAGGCGAACCAGTATAAATAGTACAATTACGGTTTCTCATGTACATTCGTTATGGATCTTGAGTTACCAGTTGCTTTGGCTGGTCAAAGTGTTCGACTCGCATGTATTCAGACTATTCAGAAAGCAAAGGTAACAGAGCCTGCAACCGCCGGGATCGGCACTAAATCGTGCCGTCGTCGGACTAGACCTTTGACGTCCTTTCCGAGAGTCACTTCAAATAGGGTTGTCGACTACTTTACAACAAACATAATAACTCGTGTATGAAAAGCTATTCCTTCAGCAAGAATGGTCGTGTTTTCACTACCAGGTTTCTTCTCAGTATTCCCCTTACTAAGAGTAGTACAGAATGATTAAGTGAAATGCTTCCACGTACGCCAAACCCGGCGTGACTTTAGCAGAATTTTGAGCCGTTATGTCCTGTTTTAAACAGTAATCACAACACATTTTAAGGACCTAAGTGAGATAAAGCACGACGTATTAATTTTAGTTTCCTTTTCCTTGGCTAGAATATGATTATTCTGCAGGGGTGGCTCGGCCCCATTTGTTAGCGTGCATTCCGGCAACCCTGGCCGGGTATTCAGACCACTGCGCGAGCGCGGGTCGGGCGCCATATGTAAAGTGATCTCGACAACCGATACAAGTCTATAGTGGTATCCGAGAGTGGTTATACCGGTTCAAGAGGAGTCGGCAATCGTTGGGAATGTTCGCCGTGCCCGAGAATGCGCCGCAGTCAGCGCTTTAGAGGCTTCCTGCCAGCGAGGGCGATATGCCACACTAACGTTCGCAGAATCTGTAGCATTTTGCAGTTTGTTTATGAGAGCGGGCTCAAGCACAAGAACTACATATTTCGTATTAAGTTTTTGACTTGAAACATGTTTCACGAGGGTAAAACTACTCAGATTGCTTCTATTATGAATATTATGCTGGAACAGAAAAGAGCTATTGATTTGATTCTTCTGGAATAAAATTGAGTTTAAGTAAAGGGAATACATAATTCAAATTGCGTAATTGAATATTCTACAAAACAACTCATTAATATTCGGGAGCCTTTTAAATAATTCACCATTTAAATTTAAGTGAAACAATCAACCTGATATCTTTGAATATAAACATAGAAATCTCTAATCGCCAAAATATGTCAGTCAAATTCCTTAAGGCAAAAATCCCCGAGGCCCAATCCAGAAGAGTCGAGTAATTAATCGCACGGCCTTTGACAATATATTTCCTTGACAATAAAATATACTGTGTTATCTGTTTTTTACTGGCGGGCTAGCGGCGCGCAGAGCTGTCGAGCGACTGTGGGGGAATATTAAAGCGGTCCGCCAGACCATTATAACTTGTCATTCTGGCCCAGTTATGTTCTGCGAGCTTTGGAGGTGACTCGGCTTAAGTAAACGACAGTTTCGTATTTTTATACACTTTAGGAATATTTAAGTTTTCATAGTGAATAATTTTACGCGTTCATTATAAAACTTGCAGATCGGAAGCGTTCGATAGCGTATGAAAATAAATGCACAAGTATAAAATGCATCGGTTCATAATTAACGTTGGTTTAATGCTGGAGTCCAGTAAAATATAATTAGTGATTCCTCATTACCGCGCTGGCCCCTCTGGACGTTCGTGCGTCTACGGGCTTATGGTTATTAATAACGCCGGCCGGCCCGCCCCGCCCCGCGCCCCCATTCGCCCCCCTCGCTCGCCTGAACCGCGCGTCTGACATTTTAATTCCGGGCCCGCACCGCAAGCCTTTTCTATCGACATTATTTTATCGACACACAAACTTCTCTACATATATTGTAAATTGAAGTCGACCTCGACAATAACTTCGTTGATTGCTATTACCGTGAATATTTCGCAAATTAATTATAAATTTTACGTAACTACGATTTGAGTTAGTAAACGAATAGGAACTTTTGCTTTGTTTACTTAAGAGTGATTGCAAACTCTTGAACATTGCCCTTTCCTTCATCAGTATTTCAACTCGTTTTTATTTCTCACAGTCACTCACAGACAGATATCGGATATAACAACAGATACCGTTAAAACACAGTTCCACCTTTAAAAACATGCACCTATATCGTTTTTTTATCAGCCCATCCAATTCTATAGGTATCGTAAACATAGATAGGTATAGGTACATAATATTGAATTGAAAATACAGTAGCAATTTCCATTAGATCCTCTCCGTCGATTTATAGAAGCGAAAAGCAATTCGGCAGTTATTGGTACAGGCCAACTAAGTTGGGCGCAAGTTGGTATAATAGCATGTTACATCGACTCGGAGTTACGAGGAACATCACTAGCTACAATGGCGGTCGGGCGAGCGCAGGTCGAGCAAAACATGGCTGCCTGGTAGGCGGTGCGCGCGACAGAGACCGAGCTAGCGTAGGCTGGTGCCGTCCTCGTTGCGCTCGCACGCAACACGCGCATCGATCTCCACTCGCCGTACTCGCCCCCAGCACCAGAAAGGCGGAACTAACAAAATTACTGAGCGCTTTCGAGCCGCTAATCATAAAATAAGATACGACGTTTCATTTCGAGCGTACGACTCTCTAGCGATCACGATGCTGGAATGGCCCTTGACTCTCGAAATTCTCAACTGACATTGTGGAGTATTAGCCGAGCGACTGGGACTTTTGTGAAGCCTGTAATAAGAAACAGTTTTTTATAGATGTACCTATAATTTTATCGATATGTGTAGAGCTGATTAGATTGCACTGCGTAACAAATATTAGACTCGTTAGTTACATTGTTAATGATCTTACTAAACTTTATCTTATTTTGCCATCGGTCGGCAACAAGGGCGACTGTCGGCTGTCGGACAGGTGTAATAAAGATTTGAATAGACGGGTATCGGCGCTCTCGGCTCCGGTTACGTTAGAATAAATTGGAAGCGAAGTTCTCGTAACCCTAACGGAGTGTTTAGAGAGCAGCGTAAAGTAAAACCGACAGAAGACGCTCGCTCCCGAGGGTTAGAGTGTTCTGCTCCGTCTATCACGTGATAGCTGACTGACGTTTAATTTTTGCTACGTTGTATTTTCTCTGTGAATTATCGACGGGCATTGAAGCTTGAATTGAGCGGTTTGAGTGGAATTTTATGTTAAAAAGGGTAAGCCAAATAATACATCGCTATGTAACGTTAAAAAACTAAATTAACATCGTCATGCTAAGTGATATTTATAAACGTAACTCGATTCTAAAAATAAAGTAGCAAAAAAGTGTTACGACGTATTCGAATAATAAATAAAGATATCAGTCCCGTATCCGATTAACGAAACGATAAATATACAGTATTGAGAATTCAATTTCAATTCATTGACAAATTTGCATAAACAGAGCTAGGTGAACATTATAGAGATTATGTTATGAAAGGCTACTTTGCCGACATCGTATGACGATTCAGGTAAAGAAGACCAGAATAACTTGCGCCTCCAGCGAGCAACCTTCTGCCGTAGGACACAAAGTTTAAATTAGTGGAAACTACGTGCAAGTTTATGAAATATGCTAAATATGTACTTATATGTATTTCGTTGCAGTTAAGGAGCATGTCTTATCGTTGGCAGCAGACCGCCGGCCACGTGCAACCCATACGATTCAGGAGTAGAATATGTAAATCTCTCACAGGAACTGAGCGTGCCAAAAACCCTTCGATCACGTTTCACAATGAATTATTCCATCGCTGCAGTAGGTTCGGCTCTGGTGATATGCAGTCACGCACCAATATGACACGGCACGACATGTATGACATGCCTACGTTTATCGTAATAAGGGGAAATCTCTGGAATTTCTAATTAAACTTTACAGCCACTCATACAGTAGAAACAAATATTTTTGTAGCATAAATATAGCCCAAGATATGGCTTTACAGCGTGGCATCAAAAAATCTTCATTTCAATCAGTTGATTTAGCATCAGACGTAGCTACTTTAATTAAATAGGTACATAGGTGCTACATATTCACATGATGTGCACTGTGCACCCACTGAAAGCATTACCACCGGTGCTCTATAATATAAACAACAAAGAAAGTTAATTTAGGACAAAGTAAACAAATAAGACAGTTATGACAAAGGCCTCTTATTGCCGCCCCGCGCACGGCTGGAATAAACAAAACCACGTCGAGGGTAGAGTCCAATGCAATAACAGTTAAGTTCATAACCCAAGTTTCACCTAGCCGACTTCAAAAGGTATTAAGCTTTTCTTGGGAGATTTCAATTCATGAGATAAATATTTTCGCTGAGATAACCAAGGCGGACAGTTTTCATTAAACCTAGCTTTTTCGACGAACGATTTGGAATTTTCACCAAACTAAAACAACTACTACTTAAGCTCTAAAACTTTGACATTATTTATAATCGGTCAACAAATTGCATAAAATTATATAAGATCGGACACGATGCTCTTTTAGCAAAAAGTAGCCAAACAAAAGCTATCTAATCCAACTCGTTACAGGACACGAATGTGTTACAAAAAGACGAAGACGAAAAGGATGCAAAGTAAACATCAAATTACTCCGCACTAAAACACGGAACTAGATAAACATCGACGAAATCAACTTCAGAGCATTCGGAATCGAGAAAAGCCGTTTATCTTGCCGGTTCGCTTCGCTATCTCGCGCAAACGTATTTCAGTCGAGCAGTCGACTCGGCCGAAATTATCGAAAATTTCCGCCGCCGCCGCCGCCGCCTTGCCGCGATATCGGAGCGATAAACGAAATGCAAACATGACCACTGGTTGCCAACTCGGTTTAAAAGTCAAAATGAATACGGGCAAATTATGGAAATATGAATATATATTAGTAGTAAGGGAGTACAGACACGTGGATGCCAACAACTGCCATGGAATATAGAAGACCTTTTGTCTTGGTACAAAAATTATTTGAAAAGGATTAAAAACCTATTTTCGGAAGGCCACAAATCCAGTGGCATTAGAGTAACAAGCATCAATTCTTAATTATCCTCGTAAGGCCTACCATAGTTAATCTTCATATTTTTTATTAGAAACCTTGTTGTTCTGTACGTAAATTGGTAAGAATTTCCTTAGTTTCAAAAATCAATCAATAAAAATAAATTAATTGGTTAATTGGGATTGTTCATTTTTTTTAACCCCTATATTTTATATTTTATTCTGAATATATAAAGCATTTCAAGATACTAATTTGAATATTTTAACATAAAGCAGCTTAGTTTAATTTTAATAATTTAAATTAAAATTCTGATACGACATTCCCTAAGTTATATATGGTGGCTGAATCGCTAGAGCATGATACGTGTTTCAAACAAAAAAAACCGTGTTTCTTGTCAAGTCAACCGTCACTGTCAAGTCACTTTCGCTGTCAAGATTTTTGTGTATTTCATATTCGTGTGTTATACCGTTAATTTAATTTGTAAATCAAATAAAAATGTCTTTGTCGGTCAATTTTGTAAAAGCCGACTCCAGAAACATTCCAAAATTGGACAACGTTAGTATACTGAAGTATATGGCGTCAAGTCCAAATCACAACTTGACCGAGATCAGGGGAGCAAAAACACTTATGTGAGTATTAAACGATTTTATGCAGATGTTGCAAACGATTAATTAGGCACTGGTCTAGGGATGCTATTAGTCTTGGTATACCGGGACATGTCCCGGCCGAGTAGCAAATTGTTCTGGTTTCATAATATACTCTAGAAACTCAGTCTGCCAGTAGAACAAAAAAGGCGAAATTTAAAATGGGAAATAGAACCTTTGCACTTCGCACCCACATTTTTCAAATTGTAATTTGCCGCCTCTTTCTACTGGCTAGCTTGTTTGCCAGATTTTAGTGGACTAGACTAGAGTATCAGACTGAAAAAGACCCAGGTGGTTTTTTAATTGTACGCTAGTTGGTCAGTCATCAGTCCCCGTAGACGTCCCCAAACTTATGGCACCCCTATACTGGTCCCACCAAAAGCAAATATGTGGATTTGTTATTTTTTTTCTACTTTCAGCATTGATTAATCAAAACATGTTTTTAATATTTTAGGTCGTCACGAGACTCATACTTAAGCTCAGCAATAGGCTACGTGCAAATTGCAAGAACTGGCACAGAGTGCACAGTCAAGGCAAGAGTTGTGCCTGAGCACAGAGTGAATAATAAGCCATATACAGTGAATTGCGTTATAGATGAAAAAAATGGTGTTATTAACTCTGCAACATGTGAAGCTAAAGAATGTCCTCCTATACATAAATAATAGCCAGTTAAACTTAGATGTTTTCGTAAAAAGTTTAATAAAATAATTTGATTTGTTCAATAGTTGGATAATATAATTTGTGTTTTATTTATATGTTAATGTGCAGTCGCCATCAAATATATCGCAGCGGCCAAGGTGCTCACAAATATCTGAACACGCCGCTGTTGTTAACCCCTTGTATGCGGCTGTCAAATTATGTTACTGTAAAAATGACCTTGACACTTAAAACAATAGATTGAAATTCCCACGCACGGATCCGTGTCTAAGCATACGAGGGGTTAAGGCATCTTCGATATATCTGATGGAGACTGTCAAGCTATTGTACATACTAATATTATAAATGCGAAAGTAACTCTGTCTGTCTGTCTGCAACCTCATCAAGCCTAAACCGCATACCCGGGAAAGGGCATAAGGTAGCTTTTATAACACTGCGCGGACGGAGTCGCGGGCAAAAGCTGGTTACTTATAAAAGTTATAAATAGCTAAGCATGTCACAGACATAGCACCAATATTTAAATCTCCAGTTAAACAGTCACAGGTTTTTTAGCCATAGACATTTCCGGCTCCATTCATCAGTTAACTGCAAGCGGGCTGATAAGAACTGAACATAAGCTAGAAAGTTTAAAAGATAAATAAAAAACATGTTGAAATATCATGAATTTTATTATTTAAACAAGCAAATAAATATTTTATTAACCTTTTCGACGCCATGTCAAACACAAAAGCTGTCACTCGGACGCCATGTCATCAAAATGTTAAAACTGAATTTAAACTTTATGCCTGTGCATGTAGGTCCTATGTTGCCTGTGGTCGACGACCGATTAATCGGTCTTTGGCGGTGAACCTGCGGTGCCAATATATATCTTCTTTGGCGTGGGAAAGGTTAAGTAATAAATTATGACCTGACCAAGAATCTGCTATTAATAACGCTTTATTATTTCCCCCTGCAAATTTATCAACCCACAAGCTATAATAACAATTTCATCTAGATATGGCACATATTTATAGTTAACCACTGAGTGTGGTTTTAAAATTAAATATTCCCTGACACGTCTAATAACCCGTTCAACATGTACTCTTAAACTTGCTACCACTTTGCTCTGCTGAACTTCCGCTGCAGTTAGTTTAGTGCCTGCGTACACGCTAGGCGGTCTAAGAAGCTTCACCCCGCGAGAGTTCAACTGGCATTCAATTTCCTTGAACCCCCTATCTGCTAAGACCGCAGATTTGGCATGCATAACGTCCAGGACTCCACTTTTTTCAACCAAAGCTTTATCGGAAATACGTCCTCCATAACCTACAGATATAAAGCTTACTAAGCCATTGGGAGTGCAGCCAATAAGATATTTCACAGTATTACAGCTCTTATACTGTGACCAAGATTGTGCTTGTCTTAGCGGATTGGAAGGTTTAGATATCTGAATTTAAAAACAGTCATTGATCATTTCGACATTTGAATATCTGATTTTAAATGCAAGAGGAAGATTTTTTTTTATTTCCTTAGGTGGTGGTGATACAATAAAATTTTGAAAGAAAGTAGCTAACGCCTCAATGCCTTGAAAAATGAGTGTCGAAAGTTTTGTTCCTGATATCTCTAGTTCATTACTTATTCGTGCAATACTGTCGTTTTGTTTTATTTTGAGCAAAGTAACAATGATGCACAATGGATCAATTTTTAGAGTTGATTTTTTGACTATATAATCAATTAACCAGATATATTGATAGGGCAATCCTAAATACATTTTAGGATTCTTGTAAACTTTGTCAATATTCATTTTTCTCATATTATGTTTTTCTCTTGTTACAAGTTCCGATGCTTCTGATTCTGAAGTTAAACTGAATAATGATATAGAATCTGGCGCTGATGGTGTTTCAGATCTTTCTGAGTACGTCTTTACTGGACTTCTTAACTTCTTTCCTTTGAATTGCGTATTAGTAGTTTTGTCTACCGTTTTTGCAGAAGCCTGAACCGCAACTTGTACCTGAAAAATAACAAAGAAGTATTTATTACATACAGTTTCCTGGTTTTCTAATGGATGGATATGTAATTTATGTAAGTAAATAGTACATCACCCAATCTCACCTTAACTGTATGATTAGGGCTTGTTGATGCAGTTGGCACGAGTATCTTTTTATATTTTCGTTTATTCAGTTGCGGTTGCGGAACTGACAGCAATCTTGCTAACTCGCATTGTTTATTTTGGGATCCGCTAGCAACCTGAAAAATTCGAACGTGTTAAATTAAAAAAAAATAATGAGAAAGTTGTCACCAACTGTTACCTACTAAAGAGCATTTGAAGGAACCATCTCAATGGTTGAGTTTGTTTTATTGTTGTTGTTGTTGTTGTATTGTTATTGTTTGAGTTGTTTTATTATCCATACAGTCTTCCTATGGACATCCCCAATAGCCTGATCGACCAGGGGTACGATTTTTTAATCTCAGCGAGAGAATTCGGTGATTTCCGTGACACTACCGAACAAAATGACCCCTTTCGGTCAGAATTGTCATTTGGTGAGATTCAAAAATCGATCCCCTGTTCCGATAATACTAAATATACATTTTTACATTGTTGAGGGGAGGAACAACACACAGAGCCCATAGTGCATAATCTTAAGCAGTTTTACACATAACATACAAACCTCTTGAACTACTTCATTATTTGTATCTATTTTATCTGCAACATTTAAATCTATATTCCTTAGTTTGGCTGTAGGCTTTAATCTTGGCTCTCTTTTCTCCACTTTGAAATTATAATTTTGCAAGTCTTGCTTTGGCTGAAATTAAATTAAATAATCGAAGATTAGTATCAAAAGGCAACATAATACTTACAACAATGTCAACATAGTATTTGTAATCTCTGCTGCAGGACGCAGGAGGCTATCATTGTCATGTATTAACACCTTTAAGCTACTGATAACATTTAAAATGAATAAAGGGGAATACGATATTTGTTTGACTTGAATAAGTTAAAATAGTTAGTAACAATGTTAGCACTAACACGACTTAATAACCGCGGACACAAGCTACGGCTAAAGCAGCAGCAGCAGCAGCTAAAGTATAGCTGTTATCGTAAACCTACGTTTCATGAGTTTACCGTTTCTAACTAAAGTGTCCATAATAGTCCGTGGGCTAGTCGGCCTGAAATTAGAAAACGGTATAATTTGGGGGTACCAAGTGTCCTTTTTACAGTAGTTAGACATATTCATAAGGATGTTAAAAAAGTATGATAGACATCTCAAAGTGGTAGCTAATAGGCACACGGGCTATTTCAAGATTTCCGTTGTATGACAGGTATGGTTAAAATTAGGAGGTACAAATTTTCCTTTTCACGGCTGTTAGGTAAGCTTATAAAAACGTCAAAAATGCAAGATTGTCATTTATAAGTGCTACCTAACAAAAATGGGGGCCAATCAAAGATGGTGGATCTCAAGTTTTACAAAATCAAGTATATCTTGAGAACTATTAAATATATCTAATTACTCTCTTGAACAAAATTAAAGGCATATTTGTAAGCTTCATATTTTGCATATACACCATATTGCTAAAACCAACCAATAATTTATTATGACAAAATTTATGAAAATTTCGTGATTTTGATTTTTTTTGTGTCGTGTTTTTACATAGTAGCCATGACGCTAGAAAAATTAAAATTTTTTTTAAAGATAGTGTATTTAATAAGCTTTAATTTGATGTATATAACTTGTTGGTGGTATTAAAAAAAAGACCCATAAAAAATATTTAAATGAATTGTGGTCATAATCCACCGTATACTTTGTGATTTAAGAGGCGATGGAAGTGCCACTCGTAAATAATAGTGCTTATTTCAAATAACCAAGATTGAAAAATATAAAAAAAATCGCCTCTTAAATCACTAAGTATATGGTGGATTATGACTACAATTAATTTAAATATTTTTTATGGGTCTTTTTTTTAATACCGCCAACAAGTTATGTACATCAAATTAAAGCTTATTAAATACACTATCTTTAAAAAAATATATAATTTTTCTAGCGTCATGACTACTATGTAAAAACACGACACAAAAAAAATAAAAAACACGAAATTTTCATAAATTTGGTCATAATCAATTATTGGTTGGTTTTAGCAATATGGTGTATATGCAAAATATGAAGCTTACAGATATGCCTTTAATTTTGTTTAAGAGAGTAATTAGATATATTTAATAGTTCTCGAGATATACTTGATTTTGTAAAACTGGAGATCCACCATCTTTGATTGGCCCCCATTTTTGTTAGGTAGCACTTATAAATGGCAATCTTGCATTTTTGACGTTTTTATAAGCTTACCTAACAGCCGTGAAAAGGAAAATTTGTACCTCCTAATTTTAACCATACCTGTCATACAACGGAAATCTTGAAATAGCCCGTATGCCTATTAGCTACCACTTTGAGATGTCTATCATACTTTTTTAACATCCTTAGGAATATGTCTAACTACTGTAAAAAGGACACCTGGTACCCCCAAATTATACCGTTTTCTAATTTCAGACCGAGTAGCCCACGGACTATAAGAAAAACGTCTATGGTTGAAAAGATCAGACCATATAGTAATATCAAACTTTTCAACACAGTAAATAATTTATTCGTAACATAATACAAGTAGGTACTTACATCAAAGTGATCCTCGCAACAAAATTGCGTGTATACTTTAAAATATTCAATATTCGCTTCGCGACACCACTGCTCCCGCAAATCTTCCCGGATCCGTACAATAATTTTATCACTGTTTTTAGTGTCATTTTTGCAAATAAAGCATTTTTTGTACGGTTCCATGTCGCGATAAAAAAAACTTATTTTAATTACCAACAGAAAGAAATACGAGTAATTAAATAATTATTTATGCAAACGACTTTTTGAAATGAAACTGTTGACAGTTCCTGATTGACTTTTATGAAACTTATGTCAGTCGAACTGTCACAGCGATATTTTTTTAATACTTGGGTCGTACTATACAGCCAGAGAGTTGATGGAGCAAGGTCAAACGAAGGTCATTCATATTTCTTCTGAAATATTTACAATCACTGAATATTTTGCTGAAATATTAGGTTTAAATCGCTTTTTAAACTTGCATCTCGAAATGGTTTTTGAATTACAACTTTCCAAAAATAATGAACAATCCCAATTAAAGATTCAAATTGGATTGCAACAACTATGTACATTGTGTCATTTGTGTCTTACGAGGTTAAACAACAAAAAAAATCGTTTTTTTTTTTTTTAATTAGGAACGAATGTACAGTGTAGTGACCGTATTAGTGTAACATCGAACATGACGCCCGCTCGCTAGCTTGCTCATCGCCGCATGTGGCTTACATTACATTCCGACGGACGGCCAACACCGGTTCCGATAGTTTTCAAAACAATGAGATCGTTATCCGTTCCTTTAATGCGAACGGTAATCAGGGGCGGAACTTCTTCGCGACACACCGGCCGTATTTGATAACGGATAACGGCACATCGATAACATTGCGATTTCTTATCAATTGCACAGTTCTACTTTTATTCATGCGTCATCGGTAGACTATGCAATCAAGTATTTGTGCGAAAGCTGTTATTTTTCCATAGTAGGAAGAACGAACTAGGACTAATAAAATAACTTCACACTTATACCGCATGAGTGTGCGGCGAAATATGCCAGATATTTTTTTATTATTATAGCTCATTCAGAGATTAACTGATTGAATCTACCTATAAACCGATATATTTGGCTATCCGTTACCACGAAAAGTAATTACTTTTCCTTCAATGTTTCAAGTCTAGAAAAAAAATCCGCAATCTACTGGGGTTTTTAAGACAAGACTTTACCTGGGTAATTAATGTGGTAAATGGGTAAGCCCAAAACTGTAACTTTTGACGGTTAATTATAAAGAACTGGTTACTATGAATGCCATGTTTTGGTAAGTGTACCTACATTTTGGAATATCGATTGATCAGTGATATCTAATATCTTTATCTGAATCAATTGATATCTTTGGAAAATGAGTATGTACCTAAAAAATTAAATGGTCTGCCAGAAAGCAGGGTTTGAAGAATCATCCACATTTATACTGATTATTAACATTTATACTCTTATTAGTAACAAATAATTGGTAATGAACGAAAATATTAAAAACCTTTTTTAACCTCCTAAGACCCGGGCCTTTTAAAATATTTTTAGTCAGAAAGACCGAAGTGGCTTTTTATAGAACAAAATAATGGCGACCATTGTTAAGTCCTGACGTTATAGAATTAATGTTTACATTGTGATCGAACGACCTTTAAAATTTTATTACCCAGGACTTAATGATGAACGCCATTTTGTTCTTTTAGAAGGCACTTGGGACTTAGGAGGTTAAGTTTCTGGTGATAGAAAGCTTAAAAGGTTCTTAAAGTTCCTATTTACCACATAAAAAAATCACAAGAAATATCCTGAAGTTGGTACAGTCATACAGTGATACCAATCCGTCTATTATTTACCTGGTGCTGAGATGGCTACGCCCCGTGCGGCGGGTGGTGCGGCAAGTGCGCCCACAAGAGATGTCCTCATGATGATATAGTGATACCAAACCGTCTGAAGGTATTAGTTACATGGTGCCCAGGTGGCTGCTCCCTATGGGAGCCGCTGATGTGGCGAGTGCGAGAGTCTTACGCCAGGAAGCTACCACAAGAAATGTCAGAAAAAAAACTGCAGTGAAACCAATTCGTCTGTTGGTATTCGTTACCTGGTGCTGAGGTAGCTGCGCCCCATGGAGTAGGTTATGCGGCGAGTGCTGCAAGTCCTAGACCCGGGAGCCTTCACAAGAGTCCGCAAGTTGCTGTTGTGACACCAATCAACGTCTGTTGGCACTAGTTACCTGGTGCTGAGGTGACTGCGCCCCGTGGGGCGGATGGTGTGGCAAGTGCGAGAGTCTTAACTTACGACAGGGGGCCGCCACAAGAAATCTCAGAAAAATAAAACAGTGAAACCAATCCGTCTGTTGATATTGGTATTAGTTATCTGGTGCTGAAGTGGCTGCGACCCGTGGAGCCGCTGGTGTGGCGAGTGCGTGAGTCTTAGGTCAGGGAACCCCCACAAGAAATTTCAGCAAAAAAACAACAGTAGAACCAATCCGTCTGTTGGTATTAGTTACCTGGTGCTGAGGTGGCTGCGCCCCGTGGGGCGGGTGGTGCGGCGCGTGCGAGTCTTGCGTCGGGGAGAGCCCGCCGGGCGCGCTCGGCGGCGCTCCGGGGCTTGGCGCGCCCGGCGGCTGGGAAGGAGGCTGGGGCGAACCGCCTCTCTCGTAGCCCTGGAAATGAGGATACGTTAGTACTAGAACTTCACAATTTATGGACGTATCGGGGGCAAACTAGCCTATCCTCGAAAGGTCTCTCATACGATGTGAAATCGGACAACGAAACTTCTACTGGCTACAGGGTATCGATGGCCTATCCTCGAAACTCTCGAAACCTACAAATGGTTTTATTAATTTGAACTTCAATTTGAATGGTACTAAGGACTGTTCATTTTACTAAGCGGACATGAAAAACCTCACGTAAATATTTTTTTCTTTTATCATATTTTATTTTTATTTGTGAAATATTATTTAACTAAAAATAGACAAATAATACGTAATGTCTCAATTAATATAATAATTATCGGCAACTACATTTTTAGACTACTGTTTGGCCACGAAACTTATGTTCTGCAAACTACTTTTTGACATTTTACGACTAGTTGCGAACTGTACACGTTTGAATTTTTTCAATGATTTACTTTTTCGTCTATCGTTTCTTAAGTGTACCTTCACAATAGGCCATTACCGCTATATAGGATGAAGATGAAGACAATTTTATGGATGTCGTCTTTTTAAACAAATTCTATGATTATTTAATTAAATAGCTTTAATGTCTAACCCTTATGATGTGCCCTTGCCAAATTAGATCAATATAACCGGTGAGAGATACTATGTCTTCGATAGACATAAAAAACCGATTTGGGATGCAATATTTTCTATAAATATCCCAGCTAACTTGGCCCTGTTGCGAAATAGGAAGCAGTTAAAAGACCATATAATCAAATTGCCTGCCAAGCAAGGGCGTTCTTCCCGAAATTGTTTTTTTGTAATGATTTTCTACTCAGACACATACTCTTCTACGACAGGATGACAGTATTAGGACTGCGGTAATGTCATTACTATCATATTTTAGGTACCTTTTGTGGGCCACCAAAATGCAAAAATTCCATACTTTTTTAGTGAAACGACGTAAAGTTCAATAGCCAATTTTAAGGTATGCAACTAAGATTTCTGTGTTTAGACTTCGGTGAATCTTCAAGCATATGACACTCTCTAAATTGTTTAATGATTTAGTATAACGTCGACTTAAAATGTCCTAGATATTTGCAATCTTTCACAGTGAATATGTTTCTGGACACCATTGTGCAGAATCAATTTACGATTATCAAATTTAATATGTCTTATCAGATATAGTAATGGATACTTGAAAAGCAAACATATATCAATTGAAAAAGATGGCTTTGCTAATTTCATGGCTGTAAACTGTTCATCGATCGATTGTAAAACCGATGTATAATAGACATTTATCTACAGGAATATCATAATTTCCCTGTTATGTATTCAGAAGCGGTAATGTAATGACCTATATTAAGAGACCGGTGTCTGTGGCTGTATCATAATGTTAACATTAAAGTACAGGCAGAGTACAGTGCATCATAATGTTGACATTAAAGTATCGTCGTCATGATATTAATTTTAACATTATGAAGTCAACTTCTTTTTGTTGTTTTTTTTTCAATAAATATTTATTGTAGGATATCCTTACTCAAATTGAGTGATTTCAACTGATTTGAATTTTTATATTTAGAGGTAATTACTTAGTGGATATCAATGAAAATAAAGGTAAATTGTCATTTTAAACTAATGATATGGATGTAGATAAAGTTATGTATGTGACTGTACATAATTAGGCATTAAACACTCGTGTGATCTTATTATGAAACTCGCCTACGGCTCGTTTCATAAAACCACGCTCATGTTTAATGCCTCTTATTATGCGCCAGCCACATAAATAACTATTAAGTGCGTCCGCTTAGTAAAATGAACAGTCCTTATTGCTTTTACAAAGTTAAGTTTTGACTGCAATTTAATTAAGCATTAATTTATAAAGTACGCGGTTGCATTATTGAGGATCAGATCCTTATTTATAACTTTTATAAGACGTGACCAATTGAAGCCTGCAACTTCAGCAGTGTTTTACAGAGGGGAAGGTGATTATCATGGGTTAATTTAAACAAGCAATACCCGTAGGCAGCCAATATGCCTTCAGGTAGCTGAAACAATGAACATATTTGATAATTTCGCATCTAGATGCCCAAACAGCCCAAAGGTTTAATCTATTGACTACATAAAAAAAAGGAAAGTTCTTTGCAGATCTTAATAACGACGTCTCTGCTTGTCTCTATATTCGTTCCATGTCAATGTCACAAATATTCAGTCCACTTTGTGTATGTTAGCTAAGAAATATCTATTCGTTTCTAAAGCTAAAGTGTTTGTGATAAAGATGTAAACGAAGATTATTATTTCATCAATTTTCAATTTTCATTCAATTAAAACATCGAAGCACATGGCATGAAGTTGCGGAAAATAGCTCCGCGGTAAACATGTTCCGTACAGATGTCGGGCAACAATCTAATCGGAACGAGATACGATTAATCATCTAAGCCGTCCTTGGCCACGACTCACTTTAACAATCCCATAGCGATCGAATTAACCACCGATTCCGAGATCGACACAGACCATTATTTGTTGGCACGCTACCGAATTCTGCGATCGAGGAGATTTGAAACTATAATACGCGTAATATGATAGCGTATGTTGGGTTGGAATGGCTAGTTTTTCTTGTTGTGCTATTATCTACTTTTTCTTAAAATATGCACAACTTTCAATTTCAATAAGCGCGAGCACGATTCTGGGTAATACAGTACTTCATAATGATATTGTAAAATGTTTCTTGTCCGTCTTGGGTAGTTTTAGTAACGCTCACGATTCTCATGAAAGTCATGAACCTGAATTAGTTCGGAGTTAATAAATAATTTTACGAGAAATACTATGAACCATACAAGATTATACTTAGTAAATGGCACTGTGGGACGTACAAATATGTAGATAACGATATTAACGATGATGCAGTACAGTGGCGCTCATCGGGTGATATTTTGGTCACTTGACGGCTCGGTCAGTTACTCAGAGAACCTGCGCCACAGACTCATGTATAAGATGGACTATGCAATCACCTAAGAAAATTTACAACCAACCGAAGGTCTAAAACAATAATTAGCTACAATGAAGTGGTATGAAACAATCGCGCACGTGCAAGGGTCGTCGGCCACGGCCTTGACCGTGCATCCATTATGCACACCGTTTACTTGCAAACGAGTGCACTACGCACCTACGAGCAGTATACAATGTCTGTACAGGCCGCAATTAACGTCGAGCCTCGCTAAATATTGGATGAGGTCGGCGCAGAAAACATTTCATTTCAGCCGGTCGTGCATGAATGGCTGGAGTGACGTGTTGGAAGTAATAGCTTTCTGATGTTACTTTATAGCTAGTGATGTATATACATGGCTTTCTCCCTTCTTCGCCCACCATCGGCCTTGACCTCAATGCATGTGTAATAATGCAAAGTAAATAAATAATGCCACCATAATATGTACCTTTCTTATATAAGTTTTAACCCTTGAATTGGCAAATTAAAAAAAATCGTGCTTTCCAGCCTCCTGTGTAGAGCACAAAATTCTGTCTTAAAAAAATTCAAAAAGTGGGTCAATGACTATGTACACTGTGAGGTACATTGCCAATTTAAGGGTTAAGTAGAAATTATATAAAAATACCTATGTAAAATGTTACTTCAGTTGATTTAAAACGAAATAGGTTTCAAGCAATTAGTTTCATGCTTCACTCTCTTTGCAAATACACCGAGGCATTGATTGAATGAAATGGATTTCAAACCCTACAAGTCAAGGCTAACCAAGTGACGAGCCTTCTGAAGACGGTGAAGCTCGTTCATCACTATGCAATTCACTTACGAAGACGACGGAAAATGAGGTATGCTTCTAATATCCCGTAGGGGCATCCAAAATTGTATACGCTCGAAGACTTTAAAGCTCAATGTTCAACTATCAAATGTATTTCAACAGAAGTACGAATAGGAACAACAAATCAGAACCTGAATCTGTTTACTTAAGATGATTCCCATTCGAAGTTCACGAAGGGCAAGTACAGAAGTAAAGATTCCCGATACTATCAGCAGTGCCCCGCGGTGAGGCGAAGCGTGCCCGACACGGTTCACTGCAGCAGTCATTCCGTCAATCTCCGAACGCTTTCACTCCGGCTCCGCGGTCCGCGGTCACGTTTCAAGGCTGCCAGATAAGCCTGCTGTGATATCTGCGACATCAGGTCATGAGTAGTCGTTCGCTTAACTTCCTCTATTTACTTGCGATTATGATTACAGATAACCGGAATGAGGCATTTCTCTTAAGGAAGAAAACGGAACGGATCAAAGTTGACCCGTATCCATCTTACGGTCTTTCCTAAATTTAGCAGGTTGTACATTTTTTTAAACTCTTAGTTAGTTATTTACATGTACAAAAAATATCCCGCAAGAGATATGGATATGACGCACGAAGAAAAACATCACGTTAACTGAAATCATAGCCATATGACGAATGATCACAATCTGGGCCGGCTTACGTACTCCAAATATGACCAAGGGGCGGGGGAGAGGTCAAAAATCGTCAAATTATGATCACATGATTTTTAACGAGCCCTTAGGCCATAAATTAAAAGATTTGCATAACATTGGGACTGGCAGACTGCGAAGATCGACACTATAACTACATCTGGATTCTGAACTGCCATTCGAACAAATACCTAATCTTCACTTAAGAGATGGAGGCCTAACTAAGTAAGATTAATGCCCTACTGATACAATTTATGTAGATGGTGGCATGGCATCGACTATTCCCCCCTAAAATTGGAAGTCTTTATGAGTTATTATAATGTTCTGTCTCATCAAGATATTAAAATGAAGTTCAAAAGGGCAAGATTTTAATCGGCTTAAAGTGTCGTCATTTAGGGTTTCTCACTTCTGGGTAATAAGATATGCAGCGGCCCGTTTCCTAGCGAAACCGAAACTTATTCAATACAGACACCAGACCGATAGAATAGCCTGAGCGGTTATCACGCCAATTAGCATCGGAGGAACATTTGTCAATCAGTATCCAAGAGATGGAATCAAAAGGGTCTGTCACTCTAAATTCTAAAACGGGAGACTCATGAATACATTTAGGTACACATCTTAGTTTATTTTTGCAAAGTTGATCTTCCACACTAAGAATAAAATTCCCCTGTCAACAGATAAACTGAACTGTAAAAGAAGGGTCGCACAAACAAAACAAAATATGAACGGCCACTTTCGCAAAATTATAATTTGGGGGCAAAGTTTGTCTGGAAGAGCAAAACAGGAAATCGCGTCTATTGCCTGGCTGTGGAGTTGAAGCGAATTTCAGTCGAATAATCCGAGCCAGTCGCCAACCAATCCATCAAAGGAAGGCGAACGGATCGGGTGTGGGTACACCCCCCTTACCCACATAAATATTGCGGGTAGGTGAGTACAAACCCTTTGACCGAGTTCTGTTTACTTTCGTTTTCGCTCAGCTGACGGGGCCGCCACCCCCATCGTACGCCTCCACTATTATTATGATAATTAGAGAGCTATCAACGTGATATTCACTACGCAATGTCTAATTGCAGTGGCGCTGACAAGCAGCGCTGTTGTTGTCCGCCGTCAGCTGCGACAATCAATATCGACGTTCTTGTTTAGATTCGTCCTCTTATTATGAGCATTTGTTATTGGTTATAAAGTCAGTACACATGTGACTGAAGAGACATGAAGGCCGCGACGAAGATATCTCAGGCTCGGCCGTTGCGCGAGTTATGAGAGGAGGGTGACCAAGATTTTGTTTGTCGGTGGTCGCAGACTTTTGTCTTTTTTCCGAGTCTTTCTTTGCGGGCGTCCCCAAGAGCACTCAAGGTTGCAGCGGGTGCGGACGCGGCAGACAGGGCGCAGACGTGCATTATTAGGTGGGTGCCGGAACACCCGCGGGAGCCGCGGTGGGTGGCGGTGGGGTGCCGTACGTCATCACCTGAGGCGCGCCCTTGAAACCGTCGCATTCATTGCACCCGGATGCGGGCCGTATCTCACAACCCGCAATACCCGCAAGATACTACCTAACCTATGTACAGAGACACGAGGCAGACTCCTTACCTACAATATACTCGCGCCCCAGTTCCTTGACAGGGAGAAAGTGACTTCCTTCGGTGCCTTTACCACCCAACCAAACGTTTGGGGTAACATAATGTTAAGCATATATCGATTAACAAGTTTTCAAATCATTTTTTATCCATCAGCCTATCTCAGTCCACTGGTGAACGTACGCCTCTCCTATGCATAGGATGCATTAGGAGGTAATGCCCATAATAGCTTTTAAATACAGCAACGAATATTGTTTTAAAAGGTCGAATTTGACTGAACACTGTTCCTTAGCATGTTCGTAACCTGGACCATCACATCACCATCATACCTCCTGCCAGTACACCTAAACAATGTTATTTTTGCATAATAACGCACGACCACCATAGTGATAAACCAGAACATGGCCCCTTCTGATGGTAAGCAGTTACCGTAGCCCATGTAGCCTACAACACCAGGGGATTCACATGCGCCTTACCGACCGTTTTAAAAACCTCACTTTAATAAAATTGATAAACTTAATTATGATAATAAGTATGTTATGTATATTAAGCAATAGGCAGCTACCCAACAATAACAAAATATTTGCGTACGCTGCGTTACGTGTTAATTATACACATGTATGAGTACATATTCATTAATTTCTAGAATAATTTGTCATGTCACTCCGTAAGGCGGACACAGAAAAACAGCGATAGAATGACTTTATGACGAGTCTTTACTTTATTGTAGTCAACAAATACATATTCAAAATTTACAGCTTATGCTAAAGATATAAGTAAATAAATATCTAGGGACATCTTACACAAATAGACCTAGTCCCACGGTAAGCTCAATTAAGGCTTGTGATGTGGGTACCAGGCGACGATATATATAATAGATAGATAAATACGGATACTTAAATACATATACAGCCAAGACAAAGGAACAAATATTTGTGATAAATAAATACACAAATAATGCCCTCGCCGAGATTCGAACCCGGAACCTCCAGCTTCGTAGGCAGGGCCACTACCGAATAGGCTACGGAGGCTGACAAAGGTAAAAACGTGAATACTTATATTATATTTAGAAATCTGAATTAACCTGTAACTGAAATGATGGGAAAATGAAGTAACAAAATGAGTGATATTTCAAAACAACAATCAAACTATTATATTTAAGCACTTGACTGTAGTGTAAACTTCACTCCATATTGCAAATTTTTATATTTTTGACGACATCAAACGTAAAGAATATTTACAGCTTGGCAAAAAAGAGTAGAAATTAAAAAGTAGCAACATCGTAGTGTCGTCCCTTTCAAATCAATATGCGTGAGAAAACGGGACGACACTACAATGTTGCCATTTTTTAATTTCTACTCTTTTTTGCCAAGCTGTAAATATTCTTACGTTTGATGTCGTCAAAATATAAAAATTTGTT
>JALPQI010002177.1:0-111554 GCA_025490895.1 Thaumatotibia leucotreta
GTTTAGAATTGGCAGGGTGTACATTGGACCGGCACATAAACGCCGATAATTCGCGCCCTTCCTTTTTAGAGGTATGTTTTAGCCGTTGTCCATATTATATACAAAATTTCGTTCAATTCAGACGCTATACCGTGTTGTCAATGATGAGTTTGACTTGTTTAAGAATAATACAAATTAATATTTTTCTTTGTATCTTGTAGATCACAGGAATAGCCGCACAAAGAGTACCAACATGCAGTGGTCTAAATGCTGGGGACTACAGAAACCTTGCTGCTTTACTAAATCACCCAAACCTGTCTCAATTGAAAACACTCAACAAGGTTCCACTACCACCAGAAATCATGGAACATTTTGCGCGTATCCTTTCCAATTATCATGTAGTATGAGTTGAGATTATTATGATAATACCTAAAATTAAATAATATCCTTTCTGACTTGCATGTATTACATGTTTTTATTCAGTTATTACCATCACACATATCATCAACCTATAACAGTCCATTGTTGAACAAAAACATTATCTTCTATTAGCTATGCATATGAATGCATTAGGATGTAAATGCCCATAATCTTCTTGCTAGGGTTGACAATTGCAGTATTCAGTCCACTATGTGGACACTGCTGCCCATCATCAATCTTGTATATTTATCTCTTATATTTCACTAGAGACTTCATCTTTAGTCAGAAAATATATCTGCATTTATATTAAATCAAATTTATGTTTTGTTTTTAATTAATGCATTTTAGCTGTAGGATGTTATAATATTATTTGAAAAAACAATTCCTGCTGATTTTCTTGCTGGATTCTTCTCAGGAACAGTGGTGTAGGGTTAGAGCCGGAATTAGTTTTTTTTGTTACATTTGCTTATATTAATTATTCAAAAGCACTCATTGCTGGGCCTAGTTGAATAAAGAATACTTTGACTTCAATAGCATTCTGGGTTGTTTCATATTGGTATAACAATTGAAAAGATGATGATCCTTTAACTTTTAAACCAGATATGCAATGCCATTGTTTAATGGGAGTTTTTCCAGAAATAAGCAGAGTGTGGCTCACAATAGATAGCAACATTTATGTGTGGGCCTTTGAGCATGGCAGTGATGTGGCCTATTTTGATGGTCTGGGAGAGACGATAGTCAGCGTGGGACTGATCAAACCAAAGCCTGGAGTGTTCCAAAACTTTGTTAAATACTTATTAGTGCTAACCACAACTGTTGAAATTGTAGTTTTAGGTAAGATAATTATATTTGCTTTTCCTTATTAACATTATAAATTATTTGCGTTATGATGACAACAGTGTATAGTAAGGTGTTGAAGTTTTGTTCACAACTTAGAACCTAGTATGTTCTTGCCGTCAATATGTCAGAGTAATTTTACCTACTGAGCTGTTGAATGCTATATTTTACTTCATTGTAAATGTGTTAAGATTATTATGAAAAATTTCATGGTTCACTATTTATCAGGACCTAAAGTATGACAAATAAAATCAAACTCTCTGTAGGCTGTAAAAACTATAAGTATAAGTTGAATTAAAATCTTCTAGAATAAGTAGGACTAGGGTTAAAATATGTTAGCAAACCCTTGAAGCATGAATCTAGACTTGCCATAGATATTTGTATAATATTGTAAGTTGCATTGCAGGAGTCACATTTTCTTCAAGTAAAAATGAAGGTGATGTTTTTGAAGAAATGCATTTAGTTCCCGAGCCTGTGTTTGTTTTGCCCACGGATGGTGTATCAATGATGTCTGTCAAATCAACATCTAATGGGCGTATTTTCATGGGTGGTAAAGATGGGTGTCTTTATGAAATAACTTACCAAGTGAGTATCATACTATTTATTTTATTCTAAACATCTAATTTATATAAATACTGCATAATTTATACCAGTAGAATCCGAAAAAAAAAAGATGGCTCACTATCAATAAAATCTTTAGTCTTTGTCATACTTATATTGTGAAACACGTTTGAAGATTTACTTTTATGGTAAAGTATCAATAATTTTAACTAAAAGCGTATGTGAACCCAAGGTGCTAAGTTGGTGATGTGACCAAAATTGATTAGCATTGAAAATACACTGATACCAGTAGGAGATACTTAATACTAATGCTGTTAATTGCCAATAACTTATTCTGTTTCAGGCTCAATTGGGATGGTTTGGTAAACACTGTCAAAAAATAAACCATTCAACCAGTGCCCTTTCATTCCTGGTGCCATCCTTCTTAAATGCAGCTCTATATGATGAAGACCCCATTGTTAAAATTGAAGTTGATAACTCTCGTAATATTCTCTACACATTGAGTGAGAAAGGATGCATAGAAATGTTTGATTTGGGCCAAAAAGGAGACAGTCTTAGCAGGGTGGTAAGACTAACTCAAGGGAAAATAGTGTCTTCTGCAGTTGATATAGTGAAGTAAGTAAAAGGCTTAGCTCATAACACAGATACCCATTGCTTGCGCCAGTCACTAAAGAAAAGTTGTGAAAATTACAATTCAATATTTTTTGCATTAACACCTTCGTTGCGGCAATTAACTAACTGCACGATTAACTTGTACGGGGTTGCAGGGACCCCGTACCACAGTAAGCGTGTTAATTGAATCTGAAAAACAAATCAGAACCAAAAAGTAGTTGATAGAACTTGCATTTCTTGTGCTCTAGCCCTGCTTATTAAGTAATGACAAAAATATCTAACCAGTCTTTGAGTCACCTTTTATCAAAAAGGGATCTCCACATAAAATTATATGAAAAAATGGTAATGCATTAGGAAACAAAATGTTAAATCTCATTAGGATTGCACGAGCTCGTGATTCAGGGTAGAAATAACGATAGATTGTGTTTTCAGAACTCTTGAACCTACTAACTTCAAACCCGTGATAGCAATCTCAGCAGTTGATGAATCAGAATCTGAACATTTCAATTTGGTAGCAGTCACTCAAGCAGGGGCGCGTTTGTATTTCACCACTGAAGGGGGAGAGTGAGTATACATATTTAGAAAATATACTGACGTCAAGAATCTAAACTAACTTACGCATACTACAGTTATTTTTATGTTTGTGATAAGGTTAAGTTCAATGACATATTTTGTCATAGTTTGATATGAAACCGATAACAGTATTCAAAGGTGTGTGCTACATAAAATAAATTATTTTATGAAACTTGTTGAACCCATATTCTTCTCTTGATGTTTTTGTACCTGTTTTGACGGCGGCATCGAAGCGGTAAACATGCATACCTACCGTTCGACATCGAAGGCGCTGCCGTCAAGATAGGTACCTGTAAAAGCATTCAGCATTCGATCCCTGATTCCATGGAATTGCTAGTAGTACACCGGCTGAGCCACAGATGTCATATATACCATAGATCAAGCAATCGTATCTACTTAGCCTGTCAAATGAACTCAGTGAAATCCACTGAGTTGTCCGTCTTTAATCGCAGCTTGCAGTTTTCGGGCGTCAAATTTTGTAAGTTGAAGTGAAAAAAAACATTAATAATGCCTCCTTAAGTAATATTAATTGCAACAACACAAAAAAATATGAATACTCAGGGGCCTGACACATATTTAAAATCATAGGCAAGTAACAACTTCAGTACAAAATCTGACACGCTCGGCCGCTATACAAATGAATTAACTTGTTTCTTCTATCCAAATCTAATTATGTGGGCTGAGCATTGGTTACTCTTTGTACGTCTATTTATTTATTATGTTCGTTCGCTCCGGGCAACGGTGCAAACTAGCAGAGTCCCATACACTTAAAATTTTCCTATTCAATACCCTTAATACACGATCTTCTATGGTATTGTAGTGCGGGTCAAGGAGGCCCCTTGCGGCCTCAGTATCTGACGCTGCTGCATGTGCGCCTGCCGCCTGGCTTCACGCCCAACGCTTCGGTCCTCAAGCCCAAACAAGTCCACAGTGCCGTTTACGAGAATGGTAAGTTTCTGCGCTTAAGTAAGTTGCTGCCTGCCGGCTCCGTTGAGCAGAAAAATAGTATACACACCTCGGCCGTTAAATGAGAAAATACAATTACAGGTCATCCGGCATTGGCATGTAATCTACTATTACACGCTTCATGTTTAGATAAGGTCAGGTTAAGTAATTAAAGCCGAAACACTATGTAACCTCTGTTAAGGAAAGGTCATTGGGCATTTTGTTCGGGCATATGACCCACTGCGTACACAAACAAAATAGGACTAGGAATGTAGGTAAATGTAAGTGCTATTGAGTGGTATGAGTCGCATTCTTGCAAGGCGAAACCAGAAAAGTAGGTCACAACCGTTTACTCAATTATATAATGCTGAAAGTAAAAACATTAAAAACACTATTTCGGATACAAAAAGTCGAATACCTTTTTTTCCGGTTGATACATACGGAAAAATTACATATTTAGAAAAGTGAGATTTAATTCTTTATTTTAAAGCTAGATTGGTCTCTGTAAGCGAAAAATCATAAAGCGGGTCAAAAACTCCCAATGACCTTTGCATATAAAATGAAACGTGATTTATTTACCTAATTTATTAGAGATTATGCGAAACAGCTCTTTCAGAGCGAGACTCGTTAGACACCGCGAGGTGGCACGTGCGGTATACCCGACCCGGCTGTTAACCTTTTATACGCCAACGACTGAAATGTCGGCACCGTGGGTCACGGTCTACAGAGCAATATAGGCGTATTTGCATGTGCGTAAAGTTCAAATTCAGTTTTCACACTTTGGTGCCAAGCCACGTGGCGTAAAGATTAAAGTATGATCTAATGCAAGACATTTGTATCTATAACAGGAACTTTGCTCATGGTGTGCTCCGCGGGCGGAGGCGAAGCAGAGACCCTGTGGTGCCTGTCTAGAGCCATCCCAGGGGCCGGCTTCAGCGAGGCCCACACATTGCTGGCACTCGACGGGCCAGCGTGGGCATTAACTGCGCTACCCTCGCATCAGACTGCGCATCTGTCCCCAGCGCTACTGATGAAGAAAGGTACAGTTTGGGCGTTTGTGCACTACACTGACTTTTACCGTCTGGTAGTCCGGTTTTTTACGGTCCGATATGCCACGCCATTAAATGTATACAGTAGCTTGTGCACTATACGTAATTTTACCGTCCGACATTTTACTTTTCCCCATTCCGGACAGTATTTTTCCGATCCGAGATGACAGCTATGAAAAACGTGTTAATGCTTGTGCACTGCGTCCGGAATTGCACTGACTTTTACCGTCCCCGATAGTCCGATTTTACAAGCCAATCATCCGTTTTTTTCATGCTACTATGCCGCACCTCCGAGTAAAAAGACGGACAAGTGCACAAGCCAATCATGCGTTTTTTTCATGCCATATCGGACCATGAAAACTCGGTCTGCCGGACAGTAAAATTCATTGTGGTGCACAATCGCCCTTAGGTGCATAGTTATTGTTGCTAAGTGCAGTTAGGTGAATGATCCTGTGGTGCCTGTCTCGAGCCATTGCGGGCGCCGAATTCAGCGAGGCCCACACATTGCTGTCACTCGATGTTGCACAAATTAAGAAAACAACCTTACATTTTTTTAGACAATAGAGATTGTGTCCGTTGGTGTGATCTTGTAGAATAAATTAGAAAGTGATACCTGACTATTGGTACACTGACTTTATAGCTGCATGTCTTAATAATAAACCTTTTTAGTACAGATGGTGCCTTTTTTAGGCTCTAGTGCGAGAAGTGTGTCATTTTACGTCAGGTCCAAAACTTCGGAGGGTCATCTGTACTAAAAAACGTCGTACGAGACACGTGCAAAAACGAAATTCGTAACTGGTGTCGATTTAAAACATCGCCACTCGTTTCAGATTTCCTGTTTTTCGCAGTTGTGTCGTAATGTACTATTTCGTTAGTTTCGCTATAAGTTAAGTCTCTGTTCATTCTGAAATGATATTCCTTAACCCATTCAGCGCTAATCACGCAACGTATGCGTGATTTTGCAACGCCGCTTAGCCACTGATCACGCACATGTTGCGTTATTTTGTTTAGTCGTTTATCTCCATCATTTTTAAACTTATGGACTTAATATTGTCCATTTGGCATAGTTAAAACATAAAGCTAAAATACCTTATACATATGTTTAGTATATTATTCCTGTATTCTACTTTTTATACACGCTAAACGAAAAATAGAGAATTCTGGTTTTCGTAAATATTTTTTCATTATCTAACAACTGTAATGAAATGTAAATAAATATTAAAATGCAATATTACCATTTCTAGACAAAATATTACTATTTACGGTACTTTTGAGAATCACGCCAACGTGTTGTGATTCAGTGGCCGAGGCCTGTTGCATTTTAAGCTCTACTATAATAACGAAACTCAAAAAAAATACATATTTAATATGGACCTTAGCCCGCGCGTGTACGGTTTATTTTGGCGTGCTTCAAAATGGTGTTTATATTCTTTGTAAGATTATAACGACTTTACAGGGGTAATGGATGGCGGTATGCAGCATTTGCTTCTAACCAGCGAAATTACATGTATGTTATACCGAAATATTTAAGTTCGTAAATAATATAAGGAGTATGCGTAATAGGGTATACAAATGTTTGATGGTTTTTGAGTATTAGTGAACAGACAGATCTAGTGCATTTACTTAGAGGTAAGTACATGTACACGTACAGGTACTATAAAAATACTTCAAATAAAGTTTTTATACTTGGAAAAACGGCAACTTTTCAGCGTACATTATTTACTAATATACACACGGTTAGGTAGGTAGGTACAGTGAAAAGGACCGGGTTAGAAAAAATGCAATAAATAAAAATACCGTTGTAATTGAATTTGTTTGACGATGCAAATATAGACGTATGCTTCAGTTGATAAACACAACCAAATGTCCTTATTTGTATGAAAACAAAATAGATACAATGGATGGCCGTGACTTTGTTGACGGCGTAAATTTAAAGATAGAAATTTGCGGCGACTTCAATGGCGAATAAATGGAATTTACACAAAAGATCCTTATCAGTTTAACCTTCCGATGTAGGCAGTTAAAGTTGACAACTGATACCTGAATGAACCAAGACAATGGAAACAATGGATAGCGGCTACTTCTAACGACGATGCCCCTTTCAACAGATAAATTAAATTCACACGAAAAAGTTTTTATCGGCATAACCTAACGATTTCGGTAGTCTAAGTTGACATCTGGCATGTATAAAGACAATGGCGTCCATTCATTAGAAAGTTTCAAAAGTGGGAATACCGATAGCATTAATAGTGACTCAATTGGTGGTTTAGGGCTTAGTACAGGTATATTAGATTAGTCTTGGCTCGTCCTTTGACTATTGCGCATCTTTGTTTCGTGATCTTGTGTGTCGTGTGTATTGTGATTCTCTTTTGACCTCGCTGTCGATTTTCTGACCCCGAACCTGCATTCACCTACTGACCTGGCTATGAACACTGATAACCCGAACGCGCTTTCCACGATTGACTTGGCTGTGAACTCTTTATCTCCAACTGCACTTGAAATGAACGACCCAATTTTGAACATGGACAATTGGACACCGATTTGACTGCTGTAGGATTGGAGCTCACTGATGAAGAAAATTTATCAGGATTTATATATATTATAGTGAGTATCATAATTATAGGCTTAAAACATTAAAGATAGCATTACAATCTTTCACCAAAGTAACTGTTTCTGTAGCCTAATAGTTAATTAGCTGCTAACACCTCAAAGGCAATGAAGTCCTCGATTTGGAATTGTTCAATTCAGAAAAAAGGCAAATGAATAATATAAATAATTCAATATCGTAAAATGTGTTGCTTCGGGGTTTCTTCTTTTCGCAGTCGATTTATCATGAAAACTGCGTAAATGCGTATGGAGTAATCCAACTAAGTTAACTAAATAATTCCGAATCTTCGACAAACAATAGGTATACATAATAATATATTAATAGCAAGCGCAGTGCAGTTTTTTGTGACAAAAAAATATTTTGTTCATTAGATGGTGCGATAATAATGTTCAACTTTACTTTTAGGTTAAGTGAAAGTTATGTTTTACATTTCATGTAAAATGTGTAAAAGTGAACATATTATGAAGAAATGCAATGTTAGCAAATTTATACTTTTTTATTTCATTTCCTAAGTACTTATACACAAGGTTGGTTAGCGCTGTCGGAGCTTTTAAAGGCTTAAACTACAATCAATTTCATCGATAAATTACCATACATTTTCGTTTTTGTCCCGACGATAATTAAATGGCGGCAATTTTAAAATTTCAAACAGACGAATGCGAGTGCACGTGGTATTTCTAGAATTATACTTTTGCTATCGGTCCTATCTTCGCAAAAAAAATCTCGTTAGAGAGCTCATCAGATAAGCAAACTATAAAGCTAATCATTTGACTCTACTATTTTATCAACAAAGCCAAAATTTTTTTTTTTAATTAAAAATAGTAACAATATTAATTTAAAGTAAAATTAGCATGAAAACCAGGTCTTTAAGATAGGTTTTTGGTGTTGTTATTTGCTAGTACAGGATGTTAGCTAAAATATAACATGATAATTACAGTTATACCTTGAGTACTTTAGGAATTACAAGTGCTCAAACATGCACCAAAATGTGGATTTCTTTGTTGGGAAGGTAATCTCCAACAGCTGCATTAGCGTTCCCGCTGCAAAATCCATAAACAAATGATTGTAAGCAGTGTGCTGACTAGTGAAGTGGCCGCCTTCCATCCTTCCAGTGCATGTTTGAGCACTTGTAGTGCCTAAAGTACTTAAGGTATAACTGTAATTATGGTGTTTATTTTTTAGCTAGTAGTAGAGAGAGCTTTATTAGTTTGCTTATCTAATGACTTCTCTAACGAGATTTTTTTTGCAAGTATACGACCGATAACAAACGTATAATTCCAGAAATACCACGTGCACCCGTATTCGTCTGTTTGAAATGTTTAAATTGTCGCCATTTAATTAACGTTGGCACAAAAAAAATTGTATAGTAATTTATCGATGAAATTGATTGTAGTTTAAGCCCTTAAAAGCTCCGACAGCGCTAACTAAACACCCTGTATAAAGTTGACTACATCAGAAGTGAAATTGTGTTGACCATTTATACTCTGAGAGGTACTTATGTTGGTTATAATTAGGAACTTTTTTGTGAGTACCAACCCCGATATCACAAAAATAAATCATCTATTCTGTTTAATATAAATTGTGCAGATATGATTCTACGAAATTTATAAAACAGCGGACATTGTTTCGCGATGACAACTTACGAGTGTAAATAGCAAATAAAATTTCACCCCGTCAGATATTTATTTCAATAAATAAATATTTTGATATTTATTTCAACAAATAAATATTCTGATATTTATTTCAACAAATAAAAATCTCACAATAGTTTATTAAATAATTTCATTGGTTAAAGTAATTTTCGGTATAACGCCATCCAATATGTACAACATCACGGGCGCGCGATACTGTGCGCCGCCGAGCCACTGAGTAACGCCACTTGTGCGTGACTGCAACGGCAAGTTTGAATGTATGGTAGCGCGCCGTACTTGGATCGAGAGTTCGAGCGTAGCCCTGAATGGGTTAATATCTCGGTGTTACCCGAAGTTTACTGATATTCAGGTTTGCCAAATACTTGACTGTTTAATTTGGCAGACGCTTGGAGCGTGTCGCGCTGGGCCGTGGTGACGGGCGCGGGCGCAGCGCTGGTGGCGGCGGGCGCGGCTCCCGACGTGTTGCGCGCGTTGCTGCGCGATTGCCGCGGCGCCGACGCGCAGCCCGTCAAGGACTTCTTCCAGGTGAGTGCCGTGTGACGTCACGAACGGAGCGGACGGATTTTCAATTTTTACCCCATACAAAGTCTGTGCGGCTCCACTGAGGCGGAGAGGAGCGGATATGTGCAAAATTGGCCAATGAGACAGTGTTTCGAATTTTGAATTTGAAGTATGTAATTGGTCAATTTTGCACATCTCCGCTCTTCTCCGCCTCAGTGTAGCCGCACCCTAACCCTGTTATTTATACAATGATCGGAACTATGGGTGGGTGCAAAACTTTAATAATGACATGTCGCTGTCTGTGTGACTCAACCTCGTATAACGGCTAACGAGGTCGTGTCATAATAGTACATTACGACACAAGTGCGAAAAACATGAAATTCGAAACGAGTGGTGATGTTTTAAAACACGACCGATAGGGAGTGTTTTAAATCGACACGAGTTACGAATTTCGTTTTTGCACGTGTCTCGTATGTACGACGTTTTTTAGTACAGATGGCCCTCCGAAGTTTTGGCCTGACGTAAAACGACCCACTTCTCGCACTAGAGCCTAAAAAGTACACCATCTGTACTAAAAAAAATATTTCTGTACAAATACATACTTACACACCTGGACATACGATGTTGAGTCACACAACCATCGATAAGGGAACACTTTAGCCAAGAAAAATACGAATAATATTGACAAAACTGTAGGTATCCAATTTTACTTAGTTACTATGGTTCGGTGTTTCTATGCGATTTTGTTACGCGTTTTTTTGTTCATTACCATCACCACTTTATTTACCGTTTTATAAAAGCGAACGAGACTATTATGCCAGAATAGCAGACAAACATGCGTCCGCCACAAGATAATCGAAAATGACTCCACTATTTATACGCAGTTCGTCAATAATTTGGGAATGGTAATGACTTGATTGTTGCGACTGAATAATCGCATAGAACTACCCGGTTGAGTGTGTAGATGGGCTAGGGACATCCAATTAGCTTAATTCTCACAAAAAAGTTAACTTCGATGTCAGTTTTGTAACGACTATTTTGTTCTTGTAGTTGCACGGCGTTGATCAAGCTTGCGCCTGCGCTTTGTATTTAGCGTGCGAGGAGACAAATACTGGAGACATGTCTATAAGCGAGTGGGCGACCCGCGCCTTCTTCCTTTACGGCGGTCAAGTGACTCATCAGCAAGCGCCCATGTTCCAGCCCAACTCGCAAATGGCGTCCACGATGGGTAAGAACTGGTTCTCATGGCTGCGTAGCGTAAATTCTAAAAAAAGAGGAATTCTAAAAAAGTTCGAAGTTTAGAATTATAACTAACGTGAGATTCGAAAATATTTAAATATTTAGCAAACGTGTTACTCACGTAATTTAACTGGATAAGGGAGCCTTCAAGTATTATGTAACGCAATTTTTGAAGATTTTTGACCCGCCTCCCTCCCTTGTAACGCATCGTAACGTTCTTCTGTACCCCCCTCTAAGCGTTGCGTAACACTCAAATGACCATTTTTACCCTAAAGTCGCAAAAAGTTATGTTATAGTTTTTATCCTTGGCATAGTTTTAATTGCCTTTGCGGTAATCGGATTCCCCGTGAAACGTAACTGAAAAGGGTTGCCAATTTGGGAGTTTTGATTCCCTAGTTTTTGACTTTAAAAATAAACAATGTTACGTGTTGTAAGGCAGACCCCCTCCCGCCCCTGTAACGCATCGTAACGTTTTGGACACGGGTACTACATGATGAGGATCCTATAAATGGATCGAAACATGTCAAGCTATTATCGACTTAAATTACGTGAGTACCCAATTGCTAAATATTTAAATAAGTTTGAATTTTTTGTTTGTGTTACTTCTTTACATATTATTTGATCAACTCCTAAATGTCTGATTTTTTATTTTATTTTAGCTTCACCAAAGTTTTCGCCACGTCAAATGTCAACGCCCATGAACGCGCCTAAGGGCAGACCGAATCAGTTCCCCCAAAGCCCAACCGGCAACCTAAATCAATCGTATCAGCAGAACCAACTAAACCGTTCCTACCCGCGGTCGCCCGGTCAGCAGATGATGTCACAGTACCCGCAAAGTCCGGGCTTTAACCAGAGTTTCGGGGCGAATGTGACCCAGCAAGTGAGGGACCCTAGCTACCCCATCCAATTTGAGTTCAGCGCAAAACATAATGGAGCGTATATTTACGTCGGCAAGATCCTGTCCCCGATTTGGAACCAGAAATGCGTTTCGAAGTCGCAAACGCCGGATAAAAAGGAATTTGTAAGTACTTGTGGTTTGATACAATTCAATATTCTTATTATGAATTTTCAAATGAATAGTTATAATAGTAGTTTATGCAGTTCAGTTTCTTTTTTGGTAATAAATAATTACAGGTCAATCAATTATTTAAGATTCATCCATAATATACTACAACATAAAAAAGTATGTTAGGACAAATACATTGTTATTATTATTATACAATTTACATGCAACCGTACATAATAAGAGGCATTAAAATACGAGCGAGTTTTTATGAAACGAGCATAGCGGGTATATATTTCTCACATTCACTGCACGTCTCTCACGAGTTTTTTTTTTATCCTTGACCACTGATATTGGAGTAAAATAAAGACAATGCAAGCGACTAATACTTGTTTGAATTTTAAGACAACTCAAGCTTATTCGTTTCCACTTAATACTTCAGTATAAAATAATTTATTTATATTGAAACTATACTATCCATTACTATTCCCTATTTTATATTGGAAGTTTCCAATCGCTAACCCTTAATCGTAACCGAAAGGCAGCTAACTGTCTTTGTCGCACTAATAAGAAAGAGTGACAGACAGAGAAAACTACGAAACGCTACTTAGAGCTTGGCTACGGACTCAGCAGTGTTATTCACTAAGGAAACCGCCTTCCTGTCAGCGCTGTGTCAGCGCTGCGGCAGCGTCGAGCCTAAAAATGGTATTCACTAATGTACTTTAAACGACACTAGTGCTCGGCGACGAATGCGGCGTGAGCTGGAACTACACTGCGTCGAGAGTTTGACGTTTAATGTACGAACTTCGTATTCTCTAACGAAAAACAGCGACGAACTTGCCCACAACCTCGCTCACAGCCCCGATTCGTAATGTCAAATAAAACAGCTAGGATTTTAGACAAGGCTGTCTCGACGTCGAGCTCGTTGACGAACGCAGCGTCGAAAGTGTGAATAAGAGAATAGCATAGCTGGATTCAAATTCTATTGTTTTTCAGATGTCGAGCCGAGTGACGGGCGAGGACTGCGCCTTCATAGTACAAAAGCTACAACGCGTGGCGGCTTTCCTTCAGCGCGCTGTGCCTTCCCAGCACTCTGACGAAAACTCCTCCTTGCATGCCTTGAAACTTTTCGTCAGTGAGTATTTAATCATTATAAATAAAAAATTGGTCCCTTTTTTATTTGATCCAGTTCTGACAATGGCTTCTATAATAAAATCACGTAACTCATATATTTACATAAACCATGTGCACAACAAATGGACGAATAACTCGATACCACGTCAATCGATTTCGATAATTCTTTTTTTAACCGACTTCAGAATATACCGAGATGGTCATGTTGGCACCAAATCTGGTTCTGATGTTGGGATCTTGGAGAAATCGGTTGAAGTCCGTTGTTTTTAGGGTTCCGTAGCCAAAATGGCAAAAACGGAACCCTTATAGATTCGTCATGTCCGTCTGTCCGTCTGTCACAGCCGATTTACTCGGAAACTATAAATGCTACAGTAACGAAATTTGGTAAGGATATGTGTTGTATGAACCGCTACAGGATTATGATACTAAATTGTAAAAAAAACCATTGCGGTGGGGGCCCTCCATACATGTAACTGAGGGATAGAATTTTTTTTTAGTTGTATATAAGCGTGTGGGGTATTAATAGAAAGGTCTTTGAAAATGATATGAAGGTTTATAAATCTCATTTTTATTTAAGCAAATCGTTTTCGAGATATCAACACTCAAAGTCTGAAAAATGTGTCCCCCCTCTATTTTTTATACTACGCGATAGAAAATTCTAAAAAAAAATTATGTTATGCACATTAATAAGCTCTATCAATCAACGATTTTAGGTTTGAATAAATTATCTCCTATAGTTTTTAGGTACGTTGATTTAACTGTATTTTTTTAATAATAAATTGATAATGGTACGGAACCCTTCGCGCGCGAGTCCGACTCGCACTTGGCCGGTTTTTTAAATTTTTAACTTGGTGATTATCATATTATTATTTTATTGTTTTAGCGATGGCAATAGAGATGCTCAGCCTGTGGAAGGTTCTGTGTGAGCACCAGTTCCACGTGATCGCGGCGAGTCTGCCCCCGGAACAGCAGAGCGCGTTGCAGGCCGCTAGCTTTAGGTTTGTTGCTTTCAATCGTGTATGAAATTATGCATGACTATTATTTAATTACTTTCTTGATGTAAAGCTATGTAATTTATTATAAGTAATACGAGCCCCGATGCATATGTTCTTGTCCAGTTAGACAGTTTTTCGAGATTATCCCGTTCATCCGGGGGAAAAGGTTTAGAGACAAAACCTTCACTATTCAATAGTAGTACTAAAGTAGTTTCTTTGAGTATAAAATATTTAGACTTAATAAATCAGAATAAAAGAAAAACTATTTTACGAGAGTTAACTTTTTAAATTTTTTCCACAATTTTTAATTTTGTAAATAATCAATGAATGTAAAGAACGCCATTAATATTAAAGACGACATGGTACACCTGATGCACTACGAATTTTGCGTCAAGCTTATAAGCGCGGAATTACGGTGGTGAACGAAAATATAATTTAGACACTGGTTTGTTAAAATCGATTTATTAAACAACAAAAGCGTACTTCAGATTGTTGTGTCTCTTGAAATGTAGTACATTAATCATGATTAACGTTCATACAATTTATCATGAGCATAATGTGATCATTTTTAAAATATTCAAAAATTTGTAAAAATTGTTTCAAACTAGACGAACTCCACTGCATCGGGGCTCGTAAATATGTTAGTGATGGTATTAAGAACTAAACTATAAACTAGCATTTAATCAAGTTTAATATAACTGCATAGGCATATACACCGTTTTCCGAAAGGTCGGTGAACCTTTTTCACTACCCCTAGGTAACACCACCACACCTGGCAACACTTTTTTACCTTATTTTAAATTCTAAATTTATCAGAGCATTGTCAGTCAGTCGACCATTTCAATACCAGTAGGCTTAGCACATGAATGATACGACAATATGTCGCGGCGAGATAGACTACCCGTCCCTCTTTTATTAATATAGTTAGTAAAAGACGGGAAATCTTTCTCGCTGCGACAAGTAGTTAAAATGACATGTAATTGTAGTGTAATTAAAAGTATAATACGTGCTGTTCCATTGTTGTGATTTCTATATTCTACGGCCGTCTCGGGCTCCCCTCCAGCCTCCGCAGCCCGACGCCGCAATACTAAACGACCTCGATTTTTTTAAATAACAGGGAGCTGTTAGTCGGCGGGCAGGAAGTCGCGTGTCTCCTACTTGGCTCTCTTGTGGCCGGCTACCTTCGCGACAACGCGTCGGTCGACGGTATTTCTCACAAACTGAGGCAGTTGTGCCCCACACTGTATAGGCAAGAAGACGCTACGTGTTCTAAGGTAGTCAAAACTTATTGACTTACATGATTTTATCTTTATACCTCGATATTATTCTAGCAAAATCGAGGGATTGCCAAAATGAAACAGTCGGCATGTAATGGTTATCGATGATTTCACCCTATTTCCATAAAGATGTTAACTTAGGCAATTTTTTCCTATGCTGTTAGAATATTTGTTGTTTCGTTTTTTTAACGAGTACTGAATACACGATAATTATAAGGTAAATTATGTGTCGGTTTCAATATAATTTGCAATCTTGTAACTTACGTGTAAGATGTGGTAGATTTTTTATTTCTTACTTTAAGACTTATCTATAACATTCCCGCTAGAAAATTATCTACGTGTATTCTTATCACTTGCGATCTGTAATTTAAAATAGCTGTATTCTTATAGAATAAAAAGTAAATGTATTTAATTAGAATATTCAATTGTATTAAGTGTCCTATTTCAGGCTAATGAATTACTTATATTCGCCAAGCAACAGAAGAATCCTGCGGAAAGAGAAGAAATGCTGCAAACTGCATTGAAGCTATGTAAAGTAAGAATGTTTTTGAATGTATTAATACTTATCACAACGACCGTACTTTCCCCACTGATCCATTTCTATTGATCACCCGGTATAATAAAATGATAATAAAAATATCATGTGATAATCTTTTACAAATTGACCTAGCCCCACGGTAAGTTCAATTAAGGTCTGTGTCGTGAAAATAGAAAATTACCATGATCAAGTAACAAATATTTGTGTTGAATACACAAATAAACGCTCTCGCCATCGTTGGAAATCTGAACCTCCAGATTAAGAGACAGGGTAACGTAACCAACTGGGCTACGAAAGGTATAGTGATGATCAGAGCCCAGATTTTCAACGGCAAAACAAGACACTATCGTAATCTAGCCAGTGAGATAAGGCGGAGGGCTTTTATGACTCGAGTTAGTATTCCGCTTACCGACCGTGATGCATACAATGTTTTTCATCACACTTGTCAACCAAAAAATAAGTTTTAAGACGCAATATTATTAAATGACGTACTGACATTTCTATTACTCCTTAGGGAATGTCACTTTTCTATTACTCCCGCTACGCGCGCAAGCAATGGCACGCTTAGACAGCAAGTGTGATGAAAAATTCCTTGGAAGCTCGAGCCGCCGCCGCTCGACGCTCGCCACCCAATTCACACTCGACACATTTCCAGGACGTAGCGCCGAACGTGAACCTGCCCCTCGTGTGCTCTAAGCTGGTGTCCGTCGGGTTCTACTCGGGCGTGGTGGACTTGTGCGCCGCGTGCGCCTGCAAGCTGGATCCTCAGGACAAGGCGCTGCACTTCTACCGGAGCGACCAGCCGTCGCAGGACAGAGAGGGACAACTTATCTACTATAGGAGGTTATATTTCTTGTATGGCACAGTAGCTTACCTAATTCCTCGTCTCTTAAATGCATTAGATTTAGAATTACGAGAAAAAAATAATGTTAATAATGTTAAAAAAAAAGTTAAAATCTCACTTCCTGTCTTTACTCCATTAATGAGCAAAACTCTACTGAATTTGGAATTAGTATGTTATTCATGTTTATTAGCATTTGTACTACCTTGAATTAATTTATTATATTACAGAGTAGCTCTTGGCCCCCTCAAACCCTGCGTGGTTTTTTGGGTCAAGCAGGATTAAGTTTTTTGTATTTGTATTTTTGATTTGATAATAAACTAAAAAAAAAAGCTATCAGATATCTGAGGCTGCTCACAGGTATCTGAGCTGACCTCTATTGTAACGCCGGTAGTGTGAATGTTCAGATATTTTTGAGTACTATAGTTATCCCTTAAATCCTCTACCATTATTACCATAGCAAATTGAACGTTAAAAATATTTTTATAAAAATTATACGAATATACATAGAATAGACTAGAATTCGTTTATTTGGTGTAAAAGGTAGACTTAAATTAAAATACATCTTAAAATAAAAACAACACCAAAATGGATGCCTCTCAGCCACAGATCAGTATAGATAGCTAACGGTGGCATGAAACATGTCGCAGCGTTATGGCCGATAGGCCTTTATAGTGTGACAGATGCGCGCCCTATGAGCCAGTCGCAACTTACCCGCGACTGCAGGATGAGCTCGGACATATCCGCAAAATGCCGAATTGTGCCGTTATTTCTTGTAAAAATAGGAGTGTAAATAAACATTTCAAGGACTATTGAGTCACGTACCACATGAAAGTATAGATTTTTTTAGTTATTAGTTGACAAAACCACGTATTTTTACAAATAATATATAACAACAAACCGCTGACATAAATGTCATAATGATTTTACTTGGGCGTACCAATTGATTGAACTATTCAGTGACAAATTGTATGTGCGTTTTACATTGACGGCTTAGAATAGCAAGCAAGTTGCAATTTGGTAAGTGACCGTGCAATGTATCCAATTGCTAGCGATATTCACAACCGTCCTGTCATTTCTTGGTACGGCCGCTGCGAGCAGGCCGCGAACTAGAGGTACGACTGACCGTGCCGATGACAAATAGGGTCGATAAATTGTTGATGTATTTGATTATATTCAATTTATTCTTTCATATTTTGACCTTTGTATCAATATCTTATCTTCATAAAGGTAAAACAATATATATAGATTATATCGCGTATTATATTATTTTGAGCCTTTTACAATAACCGTTGTCAAAGGTTGAAATTGTTTTATTTAAATATGTGACCATCGCGGAAATGGCTGATAACATTATGCTTATTAAGGGTACAACCGTCTAAATAATTATTTGTTCATGATTGGCCTAGATCGCCGTCAGTGGGCAAGGTACCCAGAAGGCTGGCCGCATTCCCCCGTTGTATAGCTATACTTAAACGCTGTGCAAGGTACTGGCCAGCCTTCTGGTCGCCTGAGGTCTCTCTTAGGCGAGCCGCTAGATCTTTAAAAAGTCCAGGTGCACTTGGCCCCCATGGTCCCAAGGTCTCCACACCAAACGCCGCAAATATGTAGCTGGTTCCTAAAGCAGCATATTTGCGGCGCTTGAGACTTTCGGCTAATGATGCCGCGGCGCCAGCAGCAACACCGGTGACCGAAACATGGGACGGCGCCAGAGTGTCAACGCAGGTGGCGTCCCAAACTAGCGGCCGGCCCATGCTCCAGGGCACCAGCGTCATTCCGTCAGGCCTCTTGCCGTCGTCCTTGGACAGACCATTGGGCTCTAGGACGGCCGGTATTTTCGCGCTAACAAGGGCGCGACGGATAACATAATGTTTATAAAGATTAGATACATCGTCCAATGCGATATTTTAATCTGTATTTATTTCTTATTAAATGATATATCGATTTTAATGTTTTTCTTAATATTCTGGCCTTATCAAATATCTATGGATAATAATTTATCGACGTAGCCTCCTCTCTAGTGCCGCGTCATATGGTAGCGCTTTAGCCAATCACAGCGTGGCAAAGGCCCGACCTCGGAGACACCGAGACTCATTACAATTTCGCTTCGTTACAAATCTCTCTCTTTCATATATCTATGCTCTCAGCATAATGCCGGTAGGTAATATAATATAATGTTAAGAGCAAATTTAAGTATACTTAAATAAAAAAAAATAGGAACTTTTAGATTCTTTGCAAAATGCAACTGCCTTGTATGACAATAATACGACTTCTATGGCACTAACGGAAATATTGTGTTAATGTGCAAAACGCAATATTTCCCCGGCACTTTTATAGGTTTCTGAATAAACTACACTCGGCGTCAAAAAAATCGCACCTTTTTAAATTCTCCTTTCGAGTGATCATAAACCCTATATTGTGTATGACAAGGTATGACTGTGGGGTCTCATTTTAAAGGTAATAAAACCCTCCATCAGAAAATTAAAATTTACGATCAACTTCAGTACGAAAAAAAAGAAAATTTGCCAGGAAAAAGGAAAATCGTTTATTTACACAAAAATTACAAAATTTTAAAGCATAACAATAACAAAAAATAAAGCTTAAAACTAAACTTAAAACCTAGTGTTGCCTCCTCTGGCCCTCCGAAGATCTGCCAAGCGGTCACTCATGGACCTGATGAGTGTGACGATGCTCTCTTGAGGGATGTTGTTCCACTCCTCGATGACGGCATCATGAAGCTCATTGAGAGTGACAGGAGCAGGATCACGCGACCGTACCCGCCTTTTCAGCTGATCCCAAAGGTGTTCGATGGGATTCAAGTCAGGACTCCTTGCTGGCCACTCCATAACGGTGATACCAGCAGCATGCAGGTAGTCCTTGACAATTTGCGCTGTATGGCTGCGGGCGTTGTCGTGCATGAACTGGAAGCCACGTCCAACAACATCAGCATAAGGGACCACATGTTGATCCAGGATCTCCGCTACGTAACGCTGAGCATTCAGGGATCCCTGGCCACGGCCACCACCAGTCCGGGAAACGCAGACAAGTTCGGTCTTCCCGTCGACAGAAATGCCGCCCCAGAACATGCAGGATCCACCTCCGTAGCCGACGGTTTCTACGGTGCAGGCTTCTGTGTACCGCTCCCCAGGTCTTCTGTATGCCCTTCTGCGCCTATCGTTGGTGTAAAGGCACACCCTCGTCTCGTCAGAAAAGAGGACCTTGCTCCATTGGGCGAACGTCCAATTCTCGTGTGAAGCGCGAAATCCTCTTCTGGCAGTCCGGTGCTGTGCAGTCAGTTGGGGGCCCGTAGCGGCTCGGTGGGGCATCAAATTCCTCTCTCGTAGTCGTCTTCTAATCGTCGAGACGCTCACCGACGTTCTGCGAGCTGCTCGAAGCTGTTGCTGGAGCTCAACAGCGTTGGAAAAACGATTTCTCAAAGAGGTCGTCACGATGTACCGGTCGTCTTGACGGGAAGTACAGCGTCGTCTCCCGGAACCACGCCTCCTGATGTAGCCGCCAGTCTCCTCGAAACGCTGTAACACTCGTCGCACTCGAAAACGACTGATGTTCAGATGCCGAGCAACTTCTGCCTGTCGTAGTCCAGATTGGAGAAGTGCAATCACTTGAGCTGCTTCTTCCGGTGTGGTGTCCATTTTCCGAAGGTTTTTTCTTGCTGTAGCTGTTTAGGTGTGTCCTCAGTGACGCCTGGATACTGAATGACCCATAACTGACCATTACCCCCTCTTTTATACCCATCCTTGGGGCCGCAATTAGTGACCTGTTAAAAGCGTGCTACGGAACTTTTGATTTCAAACGCAAATTTTCCGGAGATCATTATTTTTACGATAACAAACAATACTCCATTTTAAAGGTCATTAATCGCGCTTTCAAATGATAGTAATATTGTTAGGGTGCAACAAATAATATATGAGCTATATTCGTTCAAAACAAAATTTCCGAGATGTGCGATTTTTTTGACGCCGAGTGTATGTAAGCTGTGGGGTCACCATTTCGAACTACGTTGTCTTCATTGGTGTGACCATACTTTAACTATTTTTTGTTCTAGGATGGAAATATATCGCGAAGTTTGCAATGCCCTAGAGAGGTTGTACGAAAGCAGTTCGGACAACAACGCTAATGAGACTGGTATACTAAACACTTCGCAAGGCCACCCTGCCAATGACAACACACACATGTCCGCTGCTGACGCCAACTTTCAGGTATTTTTTTCTAATTCTGTTATTGGTTGTTGTAACGGGCCTCCTACAATGGTTTAGAACTTTCTACAATAGAATGCATTGCTCTTGATACGTACTACATGTAATTGCGGCATTAAACTTACCCTGTAATGTCTGACATGTACTCAGAACCAGGCTTTTAGTTTGAATCTTCTAATGTCACACTAATTTTAATTTTGACAGCTCTTCCAAAGAATTCAATTTCGAACCTTACATATTTATGAATTGATTTGATTTTGTTTTTTATATGACGGCAAATATGTTGCCAATACTCATTAAAGAGTCAATAAGTAGATTGTTTTAGTAAGACGACGTTGCGGGAGATATATTTAATAATTTTGTTATTTACAGGGAAGAAAACTGGTTTGGGATTGTCTTTCGCGCGATGACGAGTTATTACACGTGGCTGTATATGAATGGCTAGTCAGTAAAAACTTAGGATCAGGTACGGTTTTATTTATACCCATAAACTTATATGTACAATCGATTAGATAGTGATATGTAATATTTTTGATATTGTTTTTGACAAACTGAAATCGAACACGTGACTTAATTACATACTGTCACGTGTTAAATTTTCAACCGGTAAAATCCGATGGAACCAACGGAACAACTATTTTTAGCGCAACGCTATGAGCCTGTTCACACTAGTGATTCACTTGGGCGATTTTAAAGCGATTTCTATACAAATATTGCACGCGGCAATTTCGCGAAATCGCCCAAGTGAATCGCTAGTGTGAACAGGCTCTATAATATCGTGTACTCGACTGTTGGAATTAGGGCGTGGGGCGTCGATTCGTTCTATGAGTGTGCAACTTTATTATCAAACCGCGATTAGAACGGGATTTGAAAGTACTGTTGACATGACAGCGTGTAAGTCAATCTAGGATATATTCATAGTTAAATCAATATTTTTGTTGTTTAAGTTCAGAGACTTACATGCAATAGATTAATTAATTACTCGGGACATCCATAAACAACTCTTTTCTTGATAAATATTGTGTCATTTGTTGTGTCAACAGTACTTTCGAATCCCTTTCTGATTCCGGTTTGATAATACCAGACTGTCGTGTAATAAAGTGATAACGAAATTGTTGTAGAACTGCTATCTCTGGGCACGGCTCCGCCGGACTCGCTCCGTACGTACTTGCACGCGGCCGCCCGCACGGCGGCGCCGCAGGCCGCGCTGCACCTGCTCGACCTGCTGTGGAAGGTTCTCGAGAAGAGCGGAGACCACCTCGGCGCTGCTAGCGTGCTAGAAGGACTCGCTACCAGACCTGGGTATGTTCATTAATGACATTCACAATATTTCTTACTACTTTATTCATCGTAGAAAAATACACGTGAGATCTGCTTGTACCCCCCCTCCCCTAGCGTGATCTTTCGTGATGTTTTCTTGGACCCCCTCCAGCAGAGCGGTGACTATTTTGGAGCTGGTAGTTTGCTGGAGGGACTCGCTACCAGACCTGGGTATGTTTATCAAGGCCCGCTGTGTAAAGGCGTCTTATTATATTTTCGAGATTGTCGTGGCGACTCGGTTTGGTCTGCACCTACTTGGCCTACTGTGGAAGGTTCTGGAGAAGAGCGGTTACTATTTTGGAACTGGTAGTGTGCTGGAGGGACTCGCTACCAGACCTGGGTATGTTCATTAAGGCCCGCTTAAGTGTAAAGGCGTCTTATTATATTTTCGAGATTGTCGTGGCGCCTCGGTTTGGTCTGCACCTGATGGGCCCTACTGTAGAAGGTTCTGGAGAAGAGCGGTGACTATTTTGGAGCTGGTAGTGTGCTGGAAGGACTCGCTACCAGACCTGGGTATGTTCATTAAGGCCCGCTTAAGTGTAAAGGCGTCTTATTATATTTTCGAGATTGTCGTGGCGCCTCGGTTTGGTCTGCACCTGATGGGCCCTACTGTAGAAGGTTCTGGAGAAGAGCGGTGACTATTTTGGAGCTGGTAGTGTGCTGGAAGGACTCGCTACCAGACCTGGGTATGTTCATTAAGGCCCGCTTAAGCGTAAAGGCGTCTTATTATATTTTCGAGATTGTGGCGCCTCGGTTTGGTCTGCACCTACTTGGCCTGCTGTGGAAGGTTCTCGAGAAGAGCGGAGACCACCTCGGCGCTGCTAGCGTGCTAGAAGGACTCGCTACCAGACCTGGGTATGTTCATTAAGGCCCGCTTAAGTGTAAAGGCGACTTACATGTTCTCGAGATTGTCGTGGCGTCTCGGTTTGGTCTGCACCTACTTGGCCTACTGTGGAAGGTTCTGGAGAAGAGCGGTGACAATTTTGGAGCTGGTAGTGTGCTGGAGGGACTCGCTACTAGACATGGGTACGTTCAAGGCCCGCTTAGGTGTAAAGGCGACTTATGTATTCTCGAGATTGTCGTGGCGCCTCGGTTTGGTCTGCACCTGATGGGCCTACTGTAGAAGGTTCTGGAGAAGAGCGGTGACTATTTTGGAGCTGGTAGTGTGCTGGAGGGACTCGCTACCAGACCTGGGTATGTTCATCAAGGCCCGCTTAGGTGTAAAGGCGTCTTATTATATTTTCGACATTGTCGTGGCGCCTCGGTTTGGTCTGCACCTGATGGGCCTACTGTAGAAGGTTCTGGAGAAGAGCAGAGACCACCTCGGCGCTGCTAGCGTGCTAGAAGGACTCGCTACCAGACCTGGGTATGTTCATCAAGGCCCGCTTAGGTGTAAAAGCGACTTATGTATTCTCGAGATTGTCGTGGCGCCTCGGTTTGGTCTGCACCTACTTGGCCTACTGTGGAAGGTTCTGGAGAAGAGCGGAGACCACCTCGGCGCTGCTAGCGTGCTAGAGGGACTCGCTACCAGACCTGGGTATGTTCATCAAGGCCCGCTTAAGTGTAAAGGCGACTTATATGTTCTCGAGATTGTCGTGGCGCCTCGGTTTGGTCTGCACCTACTTGGCCTACTGTGGAAGGTTCTGGAGAAGAGCGGTGACTATTTTGGAGCTGCTAGCGTGCTAGAGGGACTCGCTACTAGACCTGGGTGCCTTTACGCTTAGGCTTGTCCATTAATCACGTCATACGATTTTGGCCTGTTTTGGACCCCCCCATTCCCCATGGTGATATTTGGTGATATTTTCAGGACCCCCCCTAGACAATATGACGTGTAATTTATTGCCAACTTAAGTAGTCCTTTTAATTTAATTTAATAACAAAAAATTACACTTGATTTGTCCGATGACCCCCCACTCTCCTTATGGTGATAATTGGTGATTTTTTTTTCCCTCACAAAAGTGATAAAAAACATTTTGAGTGTCACAGGCGGTACAAGAATTATGAACTCGAGTGAAATGAAGCTCGCATATTCGTCATGGGCTTTACTTTCCCACTTGTTCACAATTCCTTTTTTGTGAGTGAGTTTAGTAAAACGTCACTCTTTGTCGTTTGCCATAAAGCCGCATTGTCAGTTTATTCATATGAAGATACAAGAAAATCTCGTCTTTATGGTAAGCGACAAAGTGAAACGTTTTACTAAAAACTAACACATTTATCGCCTTTAATACTCAATGTATTAATTGGAATTGAGAACCTATAAACAAATTCTAAGAAAGTGCTTATTAAAAGTAGGTAGGGCTCGCGGTAGTGTCCGGGTTTCGTGTCAACGTTTCTCATACCCGTGTTCGTGTTACACGTACACGGGTTTGAGACCCGATTTACACGGGTAATTAAAGTTCGTGCAGACGTGTACACGGGTATTATTTACACGGACTTTAATTACCCGCGGGCTCGGGGACGTTCATGAATAGACCCCGGATTGTTGTGGCGGTGACGTCACAATAGGGTGATTTGGGGAGTAAATGGAATGGTAGAACAAAATGATACGTAGATTATAAGATAAGATAAAAATGTATTTTTCACTTCTCATGCTCTTAAAATGTTATTTTAATCCCTGCATATCGGGACTAACACTCTTTATTAATCTCTAGGGACTAAAGTATTTTTTTTATTGACGTTGGAAACCCGTAAACAGCCACACTCACGGTGTTCAAGAATAAAGGATAGTCGCCATTTTCAGTGCTTGTTTATGGACCACATTTGTGCATGCCGTGGATACAACCTCTAAACTTTTTTTAAATTTACTTTGGAAACCCCTAAACAGCCATTTCTGGTGTTTATGATTTTTGAACGAACGATTATTGCCATTGGAAAAAACCTCAAAATGTCAGTCGTGTAAAAATATTTATTAAAGAAAATCGATTTTTTTTTCTTGATATAGGTACATGTATATTTAATACTTGTTTAATATATGATTAAGATTGAATCCAATTTATTACTTATGTTATGTTTTAACCAATTAGCTTCAAAATAGTTTGTAGTTAGCTCCAATTCGTTGGCTAAATATGCAAGTATTTAACGCGTCATATTTCGAAAAAGGAATACAGATAAAAAATAAAAGGCGGAACGAATTTGATTGCTTATTTTTTGTGTTTTTGCCCATAAGTAATATTGTTCAAATCGTATAATTAACGATGTCACGTCATGCGATGAAGAAGTATTAACGCCTTACTCCAGAATAAAGAAGAATGCAAAAGAGGTGGTGCAAAATCTTTTGCCGCCGAAATCTAGTGTAATATTCAAAAGCATATCAAACTTTTATGGATTGGAAAACTGGAAAGCAAATTAGGTACCAACATCATTTATGGAAGGCGTATTTCTGACATATTTTGATGAAAAATCTAAGAAATATCAACCGTCATCACCTTGTAGCATATATTCCATGCTTAAAATCACACTGCAACGAAACCATATAACTTGAAAAAGTTTGCGAACTTATCGTCAAGTGGCCATGTTCCGAAGAAATCGGAAGTTTTGACATCGCAGAACATATAATTTTTTGTTTCTTACTTGTTCTTTCTGCTAATAAATACTGAGATTTTTTCCTCGCATTCTAAGTGAAAAGTAGAGTGTTTAATTCGGGACTAAACAGCCATAATGACACTCGAACTACATCCACCCTCGCTACGCTCGGGTGGATAAATATCTCGTGTCATAATGGCCTGTTTTAGTCCCTCGTTAAACAATCTACTATTCATTTGACCAGAGAAAAACATAATTTCGTTTAATACACGTAATCGAATAAAGAATGAAATCTGAATAAAAAAAATCCGAAGAACTGTTTTTTTTTCATACCTATTAATTTTATTAGTTTTCGACAAAAAACTGACCGGTCGAATAATCATTTCGTTCCACTGTTCCATTCAGAAAATGTACTCATATAATTATAAAGTTTGACCTTGGATATAAACTGTTTGCATTATTTGCAACTGCATGTCACATTCATTTACAAATTATGTTATTTCTTATATTATCTTATCTTATAATTTATGTATCATTTTGTTGTGCCGTTCCATTTACTCCCCAAATCAACTTATTGTGACGTCACTGCGACAACAATCCGGGGTCTATTCATGAAGAGAAGCGTACGAATGAGTCGTGAGACTTAAGAGCTATAGTACAAATGTATAGATAAGCGGAAGGCTAATTGTGTCAAATAGACCTTATGGCGTAATATATAGAGTCGAAATTTATAAAACATTTTTCTTTCTTTCTTGAACAGGTAGTGTTTTGTAGTGTCGAACGAAGCTGCAGGTTACATTTTACATTCAATAATAGACCTTATTTGCATTTGCTCAAATTATTTCGATCCCGTTCTGTTCGGTCTTAAGTACCCGGGTACCCGGGTAGCACGCGGTTTCGTGTAAACGGTATCCGTGTATTGGACACGGACACAGGTATATTTTACAGACAAACGGGTCTTAATCGCGTAAACTTACGTTTAAGACCCGTTTGTCTGTAAAATATGAGTGATAATCATGAAACTTTAAATCAATATACGGACACAGGTACTCGGCGGGTTCGTGTAATTTTTATATTGTGTGCAGATCGGGCGCGACACTGGACGCGCGCATGGCGTGGCTGTCGGCCGGCGTCGTGTGCGTGCGCGGCGCCGGCGCCGGCGGCGGCGAGCTGCTGCGCCGCCTCGAGGAGGCCGCCGAGGTAACACCCCATCCATCCCGTACCTGAGTGTAGCAGGTCGGGCGCCACACTGGACGTGCATGGCGTGGCTGTCGGCCGGCGTCGTGTGCGTGCGCGGCGCCGCCTCGAGGAGGCCGCCGAGATAACACCCCATCCATCCCGTACCTGAGTGTAGCAGGTCGGGCGCGACACTGGACGCATGGCGTGGCTGTCGGCCGGCGTCGTGTGCGTGCGCCGCCTCGAGGAGGCCGCCGAGGTAACACCCCATCCATCCCGTACCTGAGTGTAGCAGGTCGGGCGCCACACTGGACGCGCATGGCGTGGCTGTCGGCCGGCGTCGTGTGCGTGCGCGAAAAAAAGTGTAAAGGGGATATCAGACGGTTCATTTTCTATTTTATTTTATTTTTTATTTTTGTTTATTGAGAAACAAACGGTTATACAACATACATTACAGTAAATTTAATTACAACTGGACTAAACCTGGAGTTTCCTTATTACAAATGATAATTAAGTAAATACATATTCAAAAACCAAAATTACTTAATAGAACTGTAGGTAAGTGCAGCACATACACTGACAGGTTTAACGTATCGTAAGTAACAAAACTTTACAAAGGAGAAATATCTTTATATATGCTGAACATTCTGCTAGAAATTGGCGTCGTGTGCGTGCGCGGCGCCGCCTCGAGGAAGCCGCTGAGGTAACACCCCATCCATCCCGTACCACCTTAGTGTAAAGGGGATATCAGACGGTTCATTTTTTATTTTATTTTATTTATTGAGAAACAAACGGTTATACAACAAACATTACAGTAAATTTAATTACAACTAGACTAAACCTGGAGTTTCCTTAATAGAAATAATAATTAAGTAAATACATATTCAAAAATTACTTAATAGAACTGTAGGTAAGTGCACCACATACGCTGACAGGTTTAACGTATCGTAAGTAACATAACTTTACAAAGGAGAAATATCTTTAAATGCTGAACAATCTGCTAGAAATTTATTTTTAAAAGTTTTTTGAAATTTTTTGTTCATTTTCATCTTTCACTCGAAATCTGAACACGCAGTGAAACAAAAGTGATTAAAATAGTACATTACGATACACCTGCGAAAAAAAATTCGTAATTCGTGTCGATTTAAAGTACTCCCTTCGGTCGTGATTTATCTCCAGTCGTTTCGAAATTCATTGTTTTCGCACTTGTATCGTAATGTACTATTTTAATCTTACGGTAATTGGATATCCCTAAAATTGAAAATGCCTTTTCCTAACTAGTGCGGAAAAGTAAACTTTGCGCACGTTTTGCGTGCGTAAATTTCTCTTTTTAAGGCACTTGTTATGAAAAATGTCGTTCGATACAACTGTAAAAACTTGTTTTTAACTCGGGTGATTGTCGCCCTCGTTTCACTCGGGCTCCAACTTTCACTCGTCGAAAAAAATTTTTTTGCACTTTTATCGAAATGTACTATTACATGCGAGTTGGAACGCGTCTGCAATAAAGACAAAGGATGATAATTATACTCATACATTGGACCATCCTACAGCCTAGTAGCCTTCAGAATAAACGAAAATATCTCTCCAACAGGTGGCGCGCGTGCAAGCGCAAGTCCGCGCCGCGGCCGCAGCTCTCCCGCGCGCTCTGCGGCCGCCGCCGCCGCTGCTGCAGCGCCTGCACGACCAGCTGCTCGACATCACGCAGGTGTGTTCAGTGTCTCGCCGACAGGTGGCGCGTGCGAGCGCAAGTCCGCGCCGCGGCCGCAGCTCTCCCGCGCGCTCTGCGGCCGCCGCCGCCGCTGCTGCAGCGCCTGCACGACCAGCTGCTCGACATCACGCAGGTGTGTTCAGTATCTCGCCGACAGGTGGCGCGTGCGAGCGCAAGTCCGCGCCGCGGCCGCAGCTCTCCCGCGCGCTCTGCGGCCGCCGCCGCCGCTGCTGCAGCGCCTGCACGACCAGCTGCTCGACATCACGCAGGTGTGTTCAGTGTCTCGCCGACAGGTGGCGCGTGCGAGCGCAAGTCCGCGCCGCGGCCGCAGCTCTCCCGCGCGCTCTGCGGCCGCCGCCGCCGCTGCTGCAGCGCCTGCACGACCAGCTGCTCGACATCACGCAGGTGTGTTCAGTATCTCGCCGACAGGTGGCGCGTGCGAGCGCAAGTCCGCGCCGCGGCCGCAGCTCTCCCGCGCGCTCTGCGGCCGCCGCCGCCGCTGCTGCAGCGCCTGCACGACCAGCTGCTCGACATCACGCAGGTGTGTTCAGTGTCTCGCCGACAGGTGGCGCGTGCGAGCGCAAGTCCGCGCCGCGGCCGCAGCTCTCCCGCGCGCTCTGCGGCCGCCGCCGCCGCTGCTGCAGCGCCTGCACGACCAGCTGCTCGACATCACGCAGGTGTGTTCAGTGTCTCGCCGACAGGTGGCGCGTGCGAGCGCAAGTCCGCGCCGCGGCCGCAGCTCTCCCGCGCGCTCTGCGGCCGCCGCCGCCGCTGCTGCAGCGCCTGCACGACCAGCTGCTCGACATCACGCAGGTGTGTTCAGTATCTCGCCGACAGGTGGCGCGTGCGAGCGCAAGTCCGCGCCGCGGCCGCAGCTCTCCCGCGCGCTCTGCGGCCGCCGCCGCCGCTGCTGCAGCGCCTGCACGACCAGCTGCTCGACATCACGCAGGTGTGTTCAGTGTCTCGCCGACAGGTGGCGCGTGCGAGCGCAAGTCCGCGCCGCGGCCGCAGCTCTCCCGCGCGCTCTGCGGCCGCCGCCGCCGCTGCTGCAGCGCCTGCACGACCAGCTGCTCGACATCACGCAGGTGTGTTCAGTGTCTCGCCGACAGGTGGCGCGTGCGAGCGCAAGTCCGCGCCGCGGCCGCAGCTCTCCCGCGCGCTCTGCGGCCGCCGCCGCCGCTGCTGCAGCGCCTGCACGACCAGCTGCTCGACATCACGCAGGTGTGTTCAGTATCTCGCCGACAGGTGGCGCGTGCGAGCGCAAGTCCGCGCCGCGGCCGCAGCTCTCCCGCGCGCTCTGCGGCCGCCGCCGCCGCTGCTGCAGCGCCTGCACGACCAGCTGCTCGACATCACGCAGGTGTGTTCAGTATCTCGCCGACAGGTGGCGCGTGCGAGCGCAAGTCCGCGCCGCGGCCGCAGCTCTCCCGCGCGCTCTGCGGCCGCCGCCGCCGCTGCTGCAGCGCCTGCACGACCAGCTGCTCGACATCACGCAGGTGTGTTCAGTATCTCGCCGACAGGTGGCGCGTGCGAGCGCAAGTCCGCGCCGCGGCCGCAGCTCTCCCGCGCGCTCTGCGGCCGCCGCCGCCGCTGCTGCAGCGCCTGCACGACCAGCTGCTCGACATCACGCAGGTGTGTTCAGTGTCTCGCCGACAGGTGGCGCGTGCGAGCGCAAGTCCGCGCCGCGGCCGCAGCTCTCCCGCGCGCTCTGCGGCCGCCGCCGCCGCTGCTGCAGCGCCTGCACGACCAGCTGCTCGACATCACGCAGGTGTGTTCAGTATCTCGCCGACAGGTGGCGCGTGCGAGCGCAAGTCCGCGCCGCGGCCGCAGCTCTCCCGCGCGCTCTGCGGCCGCCGCCGCCGCTGCTGCAGCGCCTGCACGACCAGCTGCTCGACATCACGCAGGTGTGTTCAGTGTCTCGCCGACAGGTGGCGCGTGCGAGCGCAAGTCCGCGCCGCGGCCGCAGTTCTCCCGCGCGCTCTGCGGCCGCCGCCGCCGCTGCTGCAGCGCCTGCACGACCAGCTGCTCGACATCACGCAGGTGTGTTCAGTATCTCGCCGACAGGTGGCGCGTGCGAGCGCAAGTCCGCGCCGCGGCCGCAGCTCTCCCGCGCGCTCTGCGGCCGCCGCCGCCGCTGCTGCAGCGCCTGCACGACCAGCTGCTCGACATCACGCAGGTGTGTTCAGTGTCTCGCCGACAGGTGGCGCGTGCGAGCGCAAGTCCGCGCCGCGGCCGCAGCTCTCCCGCGCGCTCTGCGGCCGCCGCCGCCGCTGCTGCAGCGCCTGCACGACCAGCTGCTCGACATCACGCAGGTGTGTTCAGTGTCTCGCCGACAGGTGGCGCGTGCGAGCGCAAGTCCGCGCCGCGGCCGCAGCTCTCCCGCGCGCTCTGCGGCCGCCGCCGCCGCTGCTGCAGCGCCTGCACGACCAGCTGCTCGACATCACGCAGGTGTGTTCAGTGTCTCGCCGACAGGTGGCGCGTGCGAGCGCAAGTCCGCGCCGCGGCCGCAGCTCTCCCGCGCGCTCTGCGGCCGCCGCCGCCGCTGCTGCAGCGCCTGCACGACCAGCTGCTCGACATCACGCAGGTGTGTTCAGTGTCTCGCCGACAGGTGGCGCGTGCGAGCGCAAGTCCGCGCCGCGGCCGCAGCTCTCCCGCGCGCTCTGCGGCCGCCGCCGCCGCTGCTGCAGCGCCTGCACGACCAGCTGCTCGACATCACGCAGGTGTGTTCAGTATCTCGCCGACAGGTGGCGCGTGCGAGCGCAAGTCCGCGCCGCGGCCGCAGCTCTCCCGCGCGCTCTGCGGCCGCCGCCGCCGCTGCTGCAGCGCCTGCACGACCAGCTGCTCGACATCACGCAGGTGTGTTCAGTGTCTCGCCGACAGGTGGCGCGTGCGAGCGCAAGTCCGCGCCGCGGCCGCAGCTCTCCCGCGCGCTCTGCGGCCGCCGCCGCCGCTGCTGCAGCGCCTGCACGACCAGCTGCTCGACATCACGCAGGTGTGTTCAGTATCTCGCCGACAGGTGGCGCGTGCGAGCGCAAGTCCGCGCCGCGGCCGCAGCTCTCCCGCGCGCTCTGCGGCCGCCGCCGCCGCTGCTGCAGCGCCTGCACGACCAGCTGCTCGACATCACGCAGGTGTGTTCAGTATCTCGCCGACAGGTGGCGCCTGCGAGCGCAAGTCCGCGCCGCGGCCGCAGCTCTCCCGCGCGCTTTGCGGCATGTTGCGTGCATTTTATATCGCGTAGTTAAAAAAATAGGGGGGGGGGGACACATTTTTCAGACTTTGAGAGCTGATATCTCGAAAACTATTTGCTTTAATAAAAATGAGATGCACAAACCTTCATATTATTTTCAAAGACCTTTCTATTAATACCCCACACGCTTATATTCAACTATAAAAAAAATTCTATCCCTCAGTTACATGCATGGAGGGCCCCCACCCCAATGGTTTTTTTTTACAATTTAGTATCCTGTAGCAGTTCATACAACACATATCCTTACCAAATTTCGTTACTGTAGCATTTATAATTTCCGAGTAAATCGGCTGTGACAGACGGACAGACGGACGGACAGACGGACATGACGAATCTTGGACAGGACATGACGGGTTCCGTTTTTGCCATTTCGGCTACGGAACCCTAAAAAATGAAATTTTGACTTACGTGTTTTTTACAGAAATGTTAAACATAGAGATTCAATACTTTCTGAGAAAATACTTACTTTTAAGTTGACTAAAATGAAATAAAGATAGTATGATAAAGTGCAATACTTTTAGAGAAATATACTTTTTTAATATTTCGGACTTTATTTTTTTCCAGCTGAACCACATGATTTTTTTTGACAAAACTTTGCACAATTATACTACTAGATGTAAGTAATTATAGAAAAAAAACAGCGTTGAATTCCAAAAGCGCATATCGTCTTCCCCTATCTTGCTACGTCCTTTAAGCCTGCTTCCCCTATATTAATGAGTTCTGAAGTGAACGCACGTTTATATACTACTATACACATGGAGTGATATACCTGATAGTGAACAATATATTATATCGAACTTAATGAATTTATGACAGGCGACGTGGTTTTTAACTAGCTTTCATAATTTTGATAATAATCCAAACAAATATAACACTTGTCGTTCGTGCATTACATGTAAATAATACACCATCAAACAGTTCTGTCAAGTCTACGTCAGCATTTTGTACTGTGAAATTGAAAAGATTTTAATAACTTCATCTCGTACCATTTTAATGTATATTAGGGTGTCCCATATTTTACGAATTTTAGAAATTAATTACTATGAGATCCCTTAATGGGATAAGTTCGCCTTTGTACAAATCTGTGTAATATTCATTTTGTTTCCTGTGTTTTTGTGCAATAGAGTGTTTTACTACTACTACTTACTACTACTATGAAAAAATTTGGCCAGATAGTAAGTTCATAATAATGTATTGTTTTTCTGTCCTTATCAAGTTAATTTTATAAAAAAAATTTGAAAAGGCAGTGGTATAAGTTAAAGCCAAAAAAAAATTGGCATTTTCATACATTGTATAGAAAAATGGCATGAAAGCACGGGTTGCAGTTACAGGAATGAGCTGAAATTTATTTTCACAGTGTTTTGACGTAAAAGAAACCGATTTAGGGGGTATGCGTTATTAATTTCTAAAATTTGTAAAATATAGGATTTATAAAATAACATGGTAATATAACGCCTTTATCACACTTGTACATTGTCCAGTTATATGAAGAATACGCCGACCGCTACAACCTATGGGAGTGCAAGCTGGCCATCGTGCAATGCTCGGGCCACAACGACGACCTGCTAGTCGAGAACATCTGGAGTAACATCCTCGCTGAGGCGGAAGCGGTGGCACGATCTCTTCCCTCGCCTGACGATAGACTGGCGTCCGTTCTCAGCAAACTTACTACTCTAGGGCGAGAGTACGTGAATACGGGGCACTGTTTCCCTCTGTGTAAGTTAACTTTGATATTTTGGCAAGGACAGGTGTTCTCTTCCCTCGCCTGACGACAGACTGGCGTCCATTCTGAGCAAACTTACTACTCTAGGGCGAGCGTACGTGAATGCGGGGCACTGTTTCCCTCTGTGTAAGTGGTTAACTTTGATATTTTGGCAAAAACAGGTGTTCTCTTCCGTCGCCTGACGACAGACTGGCGTCCGTTCTCAGCAAACTTACTACTCTAGGGCGAAAGTACGTGAATACGGGGCACTGTTTCCCTCTGTGTAAGTTAACTTTGATATTTTGGCAAGGACAGGTGTTCTCTTCCCTCGCCTGACGATAGACTGGCGTCCGTTCTCAGCAAACTTACTACTCTAGGGCGAGAGTACGTGAATACGGAGCACTGTTTCCCTCTGTGTAAGTTAACTTTGATATTTTGGCAAGGACAGGTGTTCTCTTCCCTCGCCTGACGATAGACTGGCGTCCGTTCTCAGCAAACTTACTACTCTAGGGCGAGAGTACGTGAATACGGGGCACTGTTTCCCTCTGTGTAAGTTAACTTTGATATTTTGGCAAGGACAGGTGTTCTCTTCCGTCGCCTGACGATAGACTGGCGTCCGTTCTCAGCAAACTTACTACTCTAGGGCGAGAGTACGTGAATACGGGGCACTGTTTCCCTCTGTGTAAGTGGTTAACTTTGATATTTTGGCAAGGACAGGTGTTCTCTTCCCTCGCCTGACGATAGACTGGCGTCCGTTCTCAGCAAACTTACTACTCTAGGGCGAGAGTACGTGAATACGGGACACTGTTTCCCTCTGTGTAAGTTAACTTTGATATTTTGGCAAGGACAGGTGTTCTCTTCCCTCGCCTGACGACAGACTGGCGTCCGTTCTCAGCAAACTTACTACTCTAGGGTGAGAGTACGTGAATACGGGGCACTGTTTCCCTCTGTGTAAGTTAACTTTGATATTTTGGCAAGGACAGGTGTTCTCTTCCCTCGCCTGACGATAGACTGGCGTCCGTTCTGAGCAAACTTACTACTCTAGGGCGAGAGTACGTGAATACGGGGCACTGTTTCCCTCTGTGTAAGTGGTTAACTTTGATATTTTGGCAAGGACAGGTGTTCTCTTCCCTCGCCTGACGATAGACTGGCGTCCGTTCTCAGCAAACTTACTACTCTAGGGCGAGAGTACGTGAATACGGGGCACTGTTTCCCTCTGTGTAAGTGGTTAACTTTGATATTTTGGCAAAGACAGGTGTTCTCTTCCGTCGCCTGACGACAGACTGGCGTCCGTTCTCAGCAAACTTACTACTCTAGGGCGAAAGTACGTGAATACGGGGCACTGTTTCCCTCTGTGTAAGTTAACTTTGATATTTTGGCAAGGACAGGTGTTCTCTTCCCTCGCCTGACGACAGACTGGCGTCCGTTCTCAGCAAACTTACTACTCTAGGGCGAGAGTACGTGAATACGGGGCACTGTTTCCCTCTGTGTAAGTGGTTAACTTTGATATTTTGGCGAAGACAGGTGTTCTCTTCCGTCGCCTGACGACAGACTGGCGTCCGTTCTCAGCAAACTTACTACTCTAGGGCGAAAGTACGTGAACACGGGGCACTGTTTCCCTCTGTGTAAGTTAACTTTGATATTTTGGCAAGGACAGGTGTTCTCTTCCCTTGCCTGACGACAGACTGGCGTCCGTTCTCAGCAAACTTACTACTCTAGGGCGAGAGTACGTGAATACGGGGCACTGTTTCCCTCTGTGTAAGTGGTTAACTTTGATATTTTGGCAAGGACAGGTGTTCTCTTCCCTCGCCTGATGATAGACTGGCGTCCGTTCTCAGCAAACTTACTACTCTAGGGCGAGAGTACGTGAATACGGGGCACTGTTTCCCTCTGTGTAAGTGGTTAACTTTGATATTTTGGCAAGGACAGGTGTTCTCTTCCCTCGCCTGACGATAGACTGGCGTCAGTTCTCAGCAAACTTACTACTCTAGAGCGAGAGTACGTGAATACGGGGCACTGTTTCCCTCTGTGTAAGTGGTTAACTTTGATATTTTGCAAGTACAGGTGTTCTCTTCCCTCGCCTGACGATAGACTGGCGTCCGTTCTCAGCAAACTTACTACTCTAGGGCGAGAGTACGTGAATACGGGGCACTGTTTCCCTCTGTGTAAGTGGTTAACTTTGATATTTTGCAAGTACAGGTGTTCTCTTCCCTCGCCTGACGATAGACTGGCGTCCGTTCTCAGCAAACTTACTACTCTAGGGCGAGAGTACGTGAATACGGGGCACTGTTTCCCTCTGTGTAAGTGGTTAACTTTGATATTTTGGCAAGGACAGGTGTTCTCTTCCCTCGCCTGACGATAGACTGGCGTCCGTTCTGAGCAAACTTACTACTCTAGGGCGAGAATACGTCAATACGGGGCACTGTTTCCCTCTGTGTAAGTGGTTAACTTTGATATTTTGGCAACTGCGACCATATATAACATGGAAATCTAATGCCAGCTCAAAAATGCCCCCAAAACCAATTGTGCAATTGTGCCGAGATGGACAGGACATAGCGCTTTTTTTAACACCGCGCATATTTCGGCGCAACGTCTTTGACAAATGTTTATAGAATGTAGCCAATCAAAACTTTGACGGACCAATCACAACTATTTTTAAATGGCGGTTTAAGTTTTTATAGGTTGACATTCAAATTCAATGACGTGATGCATTGAAGAGGGGGTGACACTTGTCAACTAAAATTCAGGACCGTTTTTGAAAGGCAATTTAGTATGGCGTGCGGCTTCCATGTTTTATTTGTTCGTAGTTTGGCAGGGACAAGTGTTTAAAAGGATAGGAACGCAAATTTAATAAAAAAATTTGATAAATAATGCATATCGTCGGCTGACCAGCAAAACCCACTAAAAAAACTGTCACTACTCTTAGCAACCTCTTATGTCAGTATTGAATCTGAACTGAGATACGATCTCTATTTCAAATAGGTATTTGTTACTTAGTGACTTTTGGTTGACAATCGACGATATACTAATTGTTATTAATTTTTTCCAGAACAAGTACTTATAATAACCACTTGTGAATATCGTAATTCGAGCGTTTGGTTAAGATTGCTATCCTTTTGTTTTAGATTTCATCGTACGTCAGTTAGAAATATTAGCATGCAAACTTCAAGCAGACCAAAGCATGGTGTTTAGAACAATTTTGAATATCGGAGTTTCTATTGAACAAGTCTTGGATATTTATATCAAGTAAGTATTTTTGTTCAGATTAATTCAACATTTTATGTATGTGCAAATTCTTGCACGATCGTTTTACCTTATTATTCCAATTTGGATAGGCAGCAATTATTTCATTTGCTAGGTTTAACAGCAATACTTCTAACAATTGGTGAACTCGAGAAGGTTTCAATATTTACAATTTTATTAACAGCTGATGATAGTTGACGCAGTTTCTATTATTCTATTTTTATATTCCTCCTTAGTAGGCTTATGATTATTAATCGTCTGTCGTTTTTGCTGTTATGTGCTACTAAGTATGTAAGTGTGCAAATGACACAGAGCACTATAAACGATAAAAGCGAGACCATCATAAAATTCATAAAACACCATAATGCTACTACTGACACGCTAACATATCAGACATCGAACGTGAATATTAAATGTCAAACATAAAATTACCCAAAGAAATAGCATGGAATTGTATATGTAACCTAGGGGCCGTGTGGTGACGGCAGTAAGAATATAATTATTTGTCACCATCCCAATCCCAACTTATTCCGCTGGTGACTGACTAATCTTTGATAGAAGATTGATGATAGGCCGCAGCGTCATCATATCATAGTGGACACATTACTGCAATCGTCGATTGCCCAGCGTGGCAATTCCATGCGCCTGTACCTCCAAATGCGTCTATCTATACGCATAGTTAATCGGAGAGGCCTACGTCCAGCAGTGGACTGAGATAGGCTGATGATGTGAGAAGTGTGTACATGTAGTGGTTAATATTGAGCTTATAACCTCACAAGCATTCTATATTACAATTTTCTCAACTGTTGTGGTGTTCTTTTGTGATTTGCCCCACTTGCACAATGTCAAGTTCGCACCAGTGTTAACTGGGTTAATTGGTTTATTACGTACATTTTTGGCCTTACTATTCGTTTGACATTTCGTTAGCGGTCTTTTAGCAACACCACTACAAATTGAATTCCAAGTTTTCGATAATTCACCACGTGAGAGCTACCACGATCTACCATAAGATCTGAAATCGAATTGGAGATCAAAAATGTAAACAAATGGGATACCACCACAAAAAAATTATCGCGAGAGTTGGGTAATCTAAAATCATTGAAATACTTTAAAAAAATGCGCACATGCATGTCACTGACGGTACGTATAGTTTTTAAATATTTTACAAATTTTTAATATCATACATTATTTTTTTAATCATATATTTCTCTAATTTTAATAAAATGTAGGGTGTTTAATTTATACTACTGGCAATGATAAGAAGTTTTAAACATTTGGTTCGCAGTTATAATAATGTACAGAAAAAAATCAAAACAAGATGGTGCTCCAAATGACTCTTTTATGAATCCATAAAAACTCCTATAATTTAGCATTACGAACTACATGAATCTGTTTTCATGTAGTTCGTAATGCTAAATTTTAGTATTTTTACCTACAAATCAATCATTTTAATTTTTTTATAGAAATTGATTCGATTGTAACTATAGATGAAGACTGGAATTCGTTCCCCGACTATCTTAAAGATTAAAGTAAGACGACATTGGTTTTCAAACATTGATTATGTTGATTATTTACATTATTCTAGCAAATTATCTAGGTATTGTTTTTGTAATCAGGAACCGTGGACACTCAGCCGTATGTTTTTTATAGTCATGTCCAAAAATATGGTAATGATTGTGATACTTTTGTATCGAATATACTTTGACTTTCGCGTAGCTATACCTAAACATCAAGCATTGTCTTAGATTTAGCACCTGTAAGGATAGTTTGTAAGTGTGCAAATAAATAAAATAAAATAAATAACCCATCTCAAAATGCGACGTTAATTTATAAAGGTGTTAAAAAATAAAAAGTTTTATACCCCTGGAATGTCATTTTAACATTGACTTTATAATGTCATGTCATTGTCATAGATTGTTTACATTTTTGATCTTGAATTCCATTTCAGAACTTAGTTGCCAATTTCTAAGAATGAACATTTGACAGTTTAGAAATGAGCCTTATATATATGACGTTAAGACTAGCGGAAAAATGGTGAGTCTAACCCTCATATTAATAAGGAAGGGAACTGCGAATCGCGATGTGTCAGTTCCATACAACAACCGTCAAAAACTGACAAGCCGAACCTAAACTGAATCGCATTAAGAGATCATGGTAGCCCCCCTGCTGCACTAGGCTTATTGCCACCACTCGAGTGTACTGACATACATAACCCGGAAAATTCATAGCAAAACAAAACACTGTCGCATTGAAACTAGGGCGAGAAACATTTTACTATAGCTATCGAGTAAGTTTATTATATCATAAATAAATAAATAAATATCTTGGGACATCTTACACAAATCAACCTAGTCCCACCACCACCACCAACCACGACCAACCACTATATCAACCACGTCCGTTCCGTTTTAAGATACAAATAATAATTATCTACAGAGACACAACTTATATTTCATCGCTGGAATATTTATTTTCTGAAGTGTCTTTACTTTTCAATGAGGTCGATTATCTCTTTGTCACCCGACTACAGCCAAGCCGAAAGAGAAGGGTTATTACTTAATATTGAATATAAGTAACGTTGATGAATGACTACTTCTGCGTTTGGCTTGAATGACAATGAAATAATGTACTTAAACATATCGGTATAGTTTTTCAGACAAAACTTACTCGATATCGATAAAAAATGTTTCTCACCCTAGTCTGATTGCGACAGTCATTTGTTTTGCTATGGATTTTCCTGGCCGTGCTGATAGCTATCTATGTCGTATTGCAGGCTGGTGAGCGTAAACGAGCGCGTGTGGCTCGGCAGCGGCGACGAGACGCACGTGGCGGGCGCGGCGGCGCGCCTGCTGGAGGCGGCGCGAGCCGAGCTGGCGCCGCTGCCCGCGCCGCAGCGCCGCCGCGGCCGAGCGCGCTGCAAGGACCTGCACGAGGCCGCCGTCTCCTGTCTGCAGGTCAGTGTGTCTACATATAGACGTGGCGGGCGCGGCGGCGCGCCTGCTGGAGGCGGCGCGAGCCGAGCTGGCGCCGCTGCCCGCGCCGCAGCGCCGCCGCGGCCGAGCGCGCTGCAAGGACCTGCACGAGGCCGCCGTCTCCTGTCTGCAGGTCAGTGTGTCTACATATAGACGTGGCGGGCGCGGCGGCGCGCCTGCTGGAGGCGGCGCGAGCCGAGCTGGCGCCGCTGCCCGCGCCGCAGCGCCGCCGCGGCCGAGCGCGCTGCAAGGACCTGCACGAGGCCGCCGTCTCCTGACTGCAGGTCAGTGTGTCTACATATAGACGTGGCGGGCGCGGCGGCGCGCCTGCTGGAGGCGGCGCGAGCCGAGCTGGCGCCGCTGCCCGCGCCGCAGCGCCGCCGCGGCCGAGCGCGCTGCAAGGACCTGCACGAGGCCGCCGTCTCCTGTCTGCAGGTCAGTGTGTCTACATATAGACGTGGCGGGCGCGGCGGCGCGCCTGCTGGAGGCGGCGCGAGCCGAGCTGGCGCCGCTGCCCGCGCCGCAGCGCCGCCGCGGCCGAGCGCGCTGCAAGGACCTGCACGAGGCCGCCGTCTCCTGTCTGCAGGTCAGTGTGTCTACATATAGACGTGGCGGGCGCGGCGGCGCGCCTGCTGGAGGCGGCGCGAGCCGAGCTGGCGCCGCTGCCCGCGCCGCAGCGCCGCCGCGGCCGAGCGCGCTGCAAGGACCTGCACGAGGCCGCCGTCTCCTGACTGCAGGTCAGTGTGTCTACATATAGACGTGGCGGGCGCGGCGGCGCGCCTGCTGGAGGCGGCGCGAGCCGAGCTGGCGCCGCTGCCCGCGCCGCAGCGCCGCCGCGGCCGAGCGCGCTGCAAGGACCTGCACGAGGCCGCCGTCTCCTGTCTGCAGGTCAGTGTGTCTACATATAGACGTGGCGGGCGCCGCGGCGCGCCTGCTGGAGGCGGCGCGAGCCGAGCTGGCGCCGCTGCCCGCGCCGCAGCGCCGCCGCGGCCGAGCGCGCTGCAAGGACCTGCACGAGGCCGCCGTCTCCTGTCTGCAGGTCAGTGTGTCTACATATAGACGTGGCGGGCGCCGCGGCGCGCCTGCTGGAGGCGGCGCGAGCCGAGCTGGCGCCGCTGCCCGCGCCGCAGCGCCGCCGCGGCCGAGTGCGCTGCAAGGACCTGCACGAGGCCGCCGTCTCCTGTCTGCAGGTCAGTGTGTCTACATATAGACGTGGCGGGCGCGGCGGCGCGCCTGCTGGAGGCGGCGCGAGCCGAGCTGGCGCCGCTGCCCGCGCCGCAGCGCCGCCGCGGCCGAGCGCGCTGCAAGGACCTGCACGAGGCCGCCGTCTCCTGTCTGCAGGTCAGTGTGTCTATTTAGGTCAAATATAATTAATTTCTCTAAGAAACTAGTGTTTTAACTCTTACTGTTATTGAGTTATTAAGAAAATAACTTTAATGACTGAACAACTTCCGTCAGTTCCGTCAGTCCGCTTTGACATGTGCCGTCACTCACCTGAGATTAACTTTTATTTTGTTCTTAAGGTTCTAGCGTAGCATTCCTAAATTTGTCCGATTCTGCTTTCGTCACCCATTCTTCATTCGTCAAGTTAGTCTGCAGTCATTGTCATCTTTGACCATAATAAGTTGTTGACCTTTTTCTTATTTCGACCAAATCGTTTTTTGTCACTTCGTATTTGGTCATATTCTAAGTTGGTACCGACTTAAGACTATGAAAATATATGAAAAACATAGATTTAACAGCGAACATGCCGAAAGAAAATTATGACGAGTTAAGAACGAGACGGATTGAGATAAAGATGAACAACAGATTTGACCGAAGATGAGAAAGACCATCGACGGTCGTGTCGATGGGCGACAAAAGCAGAATCGGACAAATTTAGGAACGTGACGAAAAACGAACGAGACGACCCAAGAGTATACCATGCACAGAATTAGATTTGGATAGAAGAAACAAGTTCATTCATTTTGTACTGAAGTTGTTACTTGCCTATGATTTTAAATATGTCTCAGGCCCTTGAGTATTCCTATTTTTTTGTGTTGTTGCAATTAATATTACTTAAGGAGGCATTATTAATGTTCTTGTTTACTTCAACTTACAAAATTTAACGCCCGAAAGCTGCAAGCTGCGATTAAAGACGGACAACTCAGTAGATTTTACCGAGTTCATTTGACACGCTAAGTAGATACGTTTGCTTGATCTATGGTATATATGACATGTGATACCATGGTTTGTATTTCAGGCGCGGCCAAACACGCAGCGGCTAATCGACCGGCTGTCCGCGGCGCAGGCGCACCTGGACCGGATGGATTGATGCTACTCGTAATTACTAGTCTAGTATTCCTATTCAATTTTAGCCGCATAAGTTTATTTTTAATTAGTTATTCAATCATTCTTCCCGATATTGACATTTTCGCATTACAATCAATCTAAACTTTTTTAGATAAACCAATAATTTTCAATAAAAGACAGTTGTGACTGGAATATGTGTATTTCGTATTTTACATTTTCTTTGGTAATAATAATAAACCTAAGTGAACAATATAAAATTTTATACATTATTTGCTAACTTATTATTTAAATTCTTATTACATATCCATACTACAAATTACTAATTATAGTTAGTTATTTTAATGGCAGTGATAAGTTAATTATTACTCGACCACATGCTGTAAAACGTATAATAAATTGCAGTCATAATATGATAAAATGTATTGATTTCTTGTTACACCGGCACAATGTGTGTTATGTCAATGAGTTAGTTACGTCAATCATGTGCATGTTTTAGGTAATGAGATAATAGCCGAAGTGATTACTTGTCTGTGAAACATTGCTGATTTCTATTTTTGTAAAATAAATAATTTCCCATTAAACCAAACGTTTCATTATTCCTAAAACACAGGCGTAATCACGTGACTGACATATTTAGTCATCATGCTAAGTGAGATCTAATATTTCAGAAGTGACTTTTCAAAATATCATCTTCCGCTAAAAGTAGGTCAGCGGTCACATAAAACTTCGTAATTTTGTAAAGCCACTTCTTATTTGGTCTAAATATAAAGTTCTTTTGCTTCGTGCATAGTGAGCATATCTCATAGACCCGATTCCTTAGGCCTAGAAAATGTTTGGAAAGTCGTTAGCACGGCAGGCGTTCGCAGCAATACCTTGAAATAACGGAATGAGTTAGTTACAAGTAATGATGAGTGAGGCGTATACATATAGAACACACAGAGTCGTACCCTGTGCAATCGTGCGTTTAGAAAACTAGTATTTAGGTGCGTCCGGACTGCTTGTATAATATATGCAGCGAGAGATTGCACGCTTAACCCTTCGTCTGAGTTTGATAGGTAAAATAGGTATTGAAATAGGTCCGTAAAATACGGTATGAACTCAAATGAATTCATAATTTGAATTCAAAATCCATTGTACTGATTCTTAGCATTCTTAGCAACCACAGACGAGGGGTTAATATGAGATGTGTAAAACTGGCACTAAATACGTGATATGGAAACCTACGTGATGCAGATGTAGTGGGTATCTTTTATGTTTAGTTTTCACTGAAACGCCTGAATCTACATATATCTCTGTATCGATTAGATTCAGTGCAATGGATTTTCAAGCTCATTGTGACAGTAATATGATTTCGGACATTTCCGTAAAAAAACTAAAGCAAAGGATTAGGGTGCGGCTCCACTGACGCGGAGCGGAGCGGAGCTGTGGCAGCTCAGCCAATGAGACCGCATCACATTGTTTCGAATTTTGAATTTGAAGAATGTAATTGGTCAATTTTGCACAGCTCCGTTCCGCTCCGCGTCTTTGGGAGCCGCACCCTTATGCACTACATCTGCACATAGGAATTTCAGGCGATCTGGACGCATCTTATGACTCCATGATGTGACACTCGCCCTGCACCTTATGTAGAATCATCGAATGGGTTAGTGTTTACCTGGCGACCGTCGTCGTCAGGATATGTGTACACCCCGGATTGGCCACTAACAGTCGGGATTCCCACTGTATTCATCGACGATATGTTGCCATAATGCGGCTGCCGCTGACTCTCCTTCTTACTAGAGTTCTTCCTAACGATAGTGGTGTAAGTAGGAGTCTTCGGCATGTCTTTGATCTTCGTGCCTGATCTATAAGTTCCGAACTCGTCAGGTGGAGGCGGTAAAGAAAAGCCGTCCGAGGTTTGCGTAATTACTGATGCTTCGTCGCTGATTTCTTTTGTTAACTTGTTCCGCATCTTCTTTGGCATCGTGTGGAATGTGCTGGTCTAAAATAAAATAAAAGTACATATTATTATAATAAAAAAATAATGGGTACTACTAGTTACAATGAGGCTAAAATTACAGGTCATGACTCATGTCACTGGAAAAGATCAGATGTCGCATGACGCGAGCAGTTGTAATTTAATGGTATGGCATATTATTACAGAAACAGATACCTACAAATACATTTTTAGGTTAATAGCCAGCCGCTTGATGGCTTCATCGCTGAAGGCGTTCAACAATCATAGAAACCTTTTGTAATAAACATCTATTCTAGCTTTTAACCCCAATTACTGCAAAGTAATCAATACCTCAGTCGGCAAATGCGTGGCTAAGTGGTCGCAAAGATTGTCCATATCTCTTCTCCTGTTTATATTTTGCATTGAGTGCACCCTACAACTGGGGCTGTGTCTTAGCACATCGCTGTGTTTGTGGCTGCCGATGTCTTGTTCTGCGAAGTCGTGTAGGTACCGCGCTGAATGGAACGAGCTGGTTCTCCGTACGTCGAAGTTCTTAGAGGGATATCTGGCCATGGCTCGGCGAAAGGATTCAGTTCTTCTTACGTTGCATTCGCTGTCGTCGCTGTCGTTACATGTGGTTTCTGAAACATATCTTTACTAGTTACTGGTTATCTTACTAACAAGGATGCCGGACACCGAACATGGACGAACATGGGTGGAGTGTGATAATTTTCATTTGTTATATTTGGGTCATTATTATTGAAAAAAATAAGCCTAAAATTTAAACAAGAAAGGATTGAAATCAACTCTTGCTATTCATGTCCCGAATATGTTTTATGATAGTACCTAGTTTTATGAAATCATAATAAAAAAACATGCATTAGCAGTGGTAAATGATATTGGCAAAATTTGGTTTAATTTTATTTTAACATCAAAATTCATTGCATGGAAAATACAGTGTGTAAATCTAATACAGGCGATCAATTAAACCAGGCATGGGATTCGTTAGTGTAATCATGGATTACAAGGTTTTTTTAAAGTTACTCTTAATTATGACCCCATAGAATTTTTTTAAGATTATCGGAGCAGCAATGTAGGTACGAACATTTGTTATTGTTGATATGGCAGTTATGATTAATGACCTAATATTTCTACCTTATTCATGAACGTCTACTTATTTAGCAAGCCGCTAAGTATTGTTCCTTTCGGTCTTATCAATAAGAGCGAAAAGGACAAACAAAACTTAGCGGCTTACCCCCTTATTCGTAAACGTTTTTAGTTAACTTAACAAGCCGCTAATTGTTTGTCCCTTTTGGTCTTAACAATGTGTTCATAAGAGCAAAAGGGACAAACAATTATTAGCGGCTTGTTAAGTTCACAAACGTTTATGAACGTTTATGGGTTTGATGCTAAGCTTAGAGGCTAAGTTAGATGTTTATGAATAGAATTACCCCCGTTAGCCGCTAATAATTGTTTGTCCCTTTTGCTCTTATGGACACATTGTTAAGACCGAAAGGGACACACAATTATTAGCGAGTTGTTAAGTTAACAAACGTTTATGAATAAGGGGGTAATTCTATTCATAAACATCTAACTTAGCCTCTAAGCTTAGCATCAAACCCCCTTATTCATAAACGTTTGTTAACTTAACAAGCCGCTAATAATTGTTTGTCGCTTTTGCTCTTATAAACATATTGTTAAGACCGAAAGGGACAAACAATTATTAGCGGCTTGTTAAGTGCACAGCACGTTTCTGAATAAGGGGGGATAGAATATTCGTAGAACGTACCATCAGTGTTGTAAGCGCAGAGCGGCGGGTTGCCGTCGCGCGGCGCGGCGACGCGCGAGCCGCGCTCGTGCGCGCACAGCACGAGCGCGCACGCCGCCAGCGCGACCAGCAGCACGCCGCCGAAGAGCGCCAGCGACAGCACCGTGATGTTCGCCACCGTGTTCTGAATAAGGGGGATAGAATATTTCTAGAACGTACCATCAGTGTTGTAAGCGCAGAGCGGCGGGTTGCCGTCGCGCGGCGCGGCGACGCGAGAGCCGCGCTCGTGCGCGCACAGCACGAGCGCGCACGCCGCCAGTGCGACCAGCAGCACGCCGCCGAATAGCGCCAGCGACAGCACCGTGATGTTCGCCACCGTGTTCTGAATAACGGGTTAGAATATTCCTAGAACGCACCATCAGTGTTGTAAGCGCAGAGCGGCGGGTTGGCCTCGCGCGGGGCGGCGACGCGCGAGCCGCGCTCGTGTGCACACAGCACGAGCGCGCACGCCGCCAGCGCCACCAGCAGCACGCCGCCGAACAGCGACAGCACCGTGATGTTCGCTACCGTGTTCTGAATAACGGGTTAGAATATTCCTAGAACGTACCATCAGTGTTGTAAGCGCAGAGCGGCGGGTTGCCGTCGCGCGGGGCGGCGACGCGCGAGCCGCGCTCGTGCGCGCACAGCACGAGCGCGCACGCCGCCAGCGCGACCAGCAGCACGCCGCCGAACAGCGCCAGCGACAGCACCGTGATGTTCGCTACCGTGTTCTGCACTGGCGCCTCACCTGCTGATCACGACAATAGGCATGATGACTGGCAAGTCAAATCAGCATCTTTTTTCGAACTGTTAAAATGATCACCACTATGGAATTTTATATGAAATACTCAAAAGTGTTAAGTGTGGTGACGGCAGTAAGAATACATTTGTCACCACCCCAACTCCTCCTGCGGGTGTCGTAAGAGTCGACTAAGGGATTGAAGTGTCACTTACCATTATTTAATAAAAGATTGATGATGGGCAGCAGCGTCATCATAGTGGACACATTACTGCGATCGCCAATCCGCTTGCCCAGCGTGGCGATTATGGGCATTTACCTCCTAATGCTTCTATACGCATAGTTAATAGGAGAGGCCTACTTCCAGCAGTGGACTATCATAGGCTGATGATGATGACTCAAAAGTGACGTCACGTTTGAATACTGCCAAATGACATACTCTTTTAAGTTCTTTTCAATTTATTAAATAGAAGTACTGTACAAAAATTACTGCAATCTACATCTTAGTAATAATTTTTTCGTGTATTATGTTGTGTATAATGTTAAATAATTTATTTTTACTACAGTCATCATCCCTATTACTGATGGGCACCGCAGCATGCTAGTTAGTATCGTAGTTTTCCCTCTCTGTCACTGCGCATTTGCGATTGACCATAAAGCGTTAGCGATTGGCAACTTGTCTTTTAAACACCCTGGTTTAAGGCCAAAGACACGGTCCTCGATACAGACCATTCTTCAGTTGAAAGTAAAAAATGTAAACAAACCTGCAAACTTGTATTAGTTCATAATTACGCATTTAGAACATTAAACCTGAAGTTAACATACATCTATTGTTAAAATTATTGATATTTATTAGTATTATCGTAAAAATATGTCTGCGTCCGTTCTTTCACGATATGTGTCAAAGACGTCAAATACTCCTCCTTGCGTCGTATTCCTCATCACTGAGGGTCGTGACTTCTTCTCATAATTTTTGTTTTGACGATGTTACGCCATCTGTCTCGTCAAATACTATGGAAAGTCAATTTGGAGGAAGCGAAGCCTAGGAATAAACTTGTATGAACAAGTTTATTCCTAGGCTACGCCTCCTACGGCTAGCCTAGGCTACGCAACAAATGCTTAAGGCAAAAACTAAATCTCAGGAATACCTGTCTATTAGGTAAGTAGATATGTAGTAATGGTTCTGTCACTTAGTTTTAATTCTGGCCAAAAATGTGATTACAAACCAGCTAACTCGTCGATAACGCTGTCTTTATCAATTTCGACAGATTGACTATCTCCTTTGTCGTTCGATGCCACTATTTCGAATTTGTAATTCTCCTCCGTTAAGTCTTGTATCAGGAACTTCGGTTCTAATTTTGTTATTGTTTCCAGAACTTCACCAGTGTCTGTGGATTTAGCGACGATTGTAAACTTCTGGAATCACAAGAAAACGCATCAGTAGTTTTCTTTCCTGTTAATGTAATATATTCTTACGTATTTAGCTGAAGTACGTTGACAAACAAAAATTTTAATTCAGTTAAATTAAAAAATAGTGTTATCTACGTGTGATTCTACGCGCGTGAGTTTAGTTCAGAGAATTTAGGTTAGTTTATGGACCAAAAGCACCATGATCTACCTGTACAAAATACTCAAGCGGTTAAGTGAGAAGTTACATGCGAACGAGCAATCGCGTTTTTGGGCGAAGCAGTTAAGGGGAAGTTATCTAATTCGTGACAACCAACCTGCGGCAAACCGCCGTCGTGCCCCTTGTCACAGGTGACGGTGATGTCGCTGTTGAGCTTCAGAGCGAGGCAGTTAAGGGGAGGCCGCGGCGCCGTTTGGTCCGTTATGAGGAAGCTGCAGGGCTTCTCCGGCAACCCGTTGCCGGCCACATTGTTTATTCCCCAGCAGAATATTGAGCCTGGCGTGAAATAGTACACTGTGCATCAAGGGGGGTAAGTACGGAATGATTAACGAGAGTGTTAGAAGCCCGACGCCGTTAGGCGGAGGGCTTTTATGACTCGAGTTAGTATTCCGCTCACCGACCGTGATGCATACAATGTTTTTCATCATATTTGCCGACAAAAAAAAAAGTTTTAAGAAATAACATTATTAAATGACGTACTGACATTTCTATTACTCCCTAGGGAATTTCACTTTTCTATTACTCCTGCTCCGCGCGCAAGCAATGGCGCGCTTAGACAGCTAGTGTGATGAAAAATACAATGTTTTACGTGGAAGGAAGCGAGTTCACGATGCCCTTACAAATGTTTGGATTTACTCGTAGGTCCAAGGAATTAACCTTTTCACTGCCAAACGGCGAAGGAATATGCCGAGATCCAGACGCCACGCGTTTACGATTATTTAAGCGACATTGAACTTTACGGCGTCCCACGTAACTTCCTACGGCATTGGCATAGCTGTAAGCCAGTGCCGTCATTGGCGTCGTAGTCACGATTTTCTGTTGTCTTCTATGGATGACTGGCGGTGAAAAGGTTAATATCCATAGTGACCCATTGGCCAAAGTTCCCCATGTTCGGGCTTTTAAAGGCAGAGTTGGTCGTGACCCAAGCACGGGGCACTAAACGAAAAATCTCTAAAGGTAATAAATAAGACTCACTGAACGCAGTATCATTAGGCCGGGTGTACAAAAACGTGTCGTTATCCGTTTCCAAAATCTTCTGTGGTATTTTGTTTTCGAATACATCCGCTTTGGCTTGCCCGTTGATAAGGACCCAGCCGTACTTGACCGGCGCGGGGTTCGCCTGCACGTTACACGTCACGTTGATGGACTCGTCCACCCCCAGGCCATATTCGGCTACGGTTTCGTCTTCACAAAATGCTGGGTCTAAAAACAAGGGTCTAATTGTACGCGTCTGGGGACATAATATAAACCACGCCTCAGCAAAGTATAATCGTGCTGAACACATTTACTTGCGCATAATTTCTGTCACATTTTAATGACACTCATAGAGGGCAAGGGAGGCAACATTTTTTTTTTTTCAATAATTGTGTAAAAAAAGTCACAAAAGGTATCCGAGATTTTATGAGTCATTCTGCTATATCATGACATCGTGTTAATCTTTTCTAATCATAATAATATGGATACGAAATTTTCCAATAAGGAGCGGTGGTGTCACAGAATATTGAATCACGCCTCTAGCTAAGTGTTTCCAGTTAGGGTGATGGCACCAGCAATGGAACGTTCCTCGTCGTTGAGTTTTTCCAATTATGTACATTCATTCTTATTTTAAAGAAACTAAGAATTAAGTTTGTTTTGCATTTGTTTCGCGACAGTTGGTGATCACGATCATATACTTTGGACTATGATTGAAGAAGTCAACATTGACGCCTAGACAGGCGTCAATGTTACACTCGGAAGTCTCTTGAAGTCGGTTAAAAATAATGATGTGACAGTATCTCGCCCGCAAGACAGACCAAATAATGACATTTTCTAAGTATCTTAAGTTAACTAAATACGGGTATAATGACGGGTAGTCTATCTCCCTACATGCGCACATGGTGATCTAATGAACATATGTTAACATACAAGTGATGTCTATAAAAACCGGTTCGCTGTACGAGGATCCCTCGGAGTTGATCGCGCCGCAGACGTACACTCCCCCGTCTTTCTCGCTCACTTCATACAACTCCAGCACCGGGTGAAAACTGCTGTCGTTACTGTCCTTGTAGTGGGATATGATGTCGTCCTGTGAAAATGTACGTAAATATTTCAACAGATTTAACCCTTTACAGGGCACAATACCTTGGATTTTGGGTTAAAAAGTAGGTTAACCTAATGCGTTTTATTTCTAGGTACCTACATAATAAGACAGAGTGTGGTCCTTGTCAATTCGTTCAGATTATTATTGGCAATATTAGCGAGATTATATCCTTAATTTAGCTGTAGGTATATTAGAGAGGTGCCAAGAATCCTATACTGACTCCTTAACTATCTAACTAACTCAATCACTTCCAAATAATTTGCTTTGAATAAGCAGTGGGGCTTATACCGTGTAGGTACGGCAATAGTAGGTACTTATCGGGTTATTGTCAGCCGGAAAAACAAAAGTTGTCCACCCAGTGGTCAACAGTAAACAGCTTTTATAAATCTATGTTACGATTCGATTGCATAGGGCTATAGATCGGGGAACCTAGTTGTACCGTCAATTGTTTTATCCCAAAATTAGTACTAGAATTCCTAAACTTTAGGTATGTCCACCGAAAAGACGATAACCTAAATCTGACAATGACCCTATTGTGTGATACGTTTTATAGAAACGACATTTTCACAATGTGTACCTGGTGAAACCACGTCAACTGATGGCTCGGCGGGTTGGCTTGTTGCGTGCAGTTTAGTGTAACGTTCGACCCCTTCACCACGTGATACGTGCAGTTTTCCGCGTCCAGGACATCGCCGTATTCAACAGTGATGTTTAACACCGGTGGATCTGTATAATGTGAGTTCCTTATTCATAAACTGAGGGTCTACCTTGAACCAAGACCTACATGTTCCCTCGCTGTCGTACTTGCGAATACATACGTAAGTGTGACAGGGAGCACGAAGATCGAGGTTTGCGGTAGGCCCTCAGTTTTAACCGATACCTGAACACAACAGTCTCATGACAGAACTCAGGGTACTAACTTAAATAACGATTAATTTTTGTCAGCAAACCGACTGCACCTGTAAAGGTTTTCGCACATTACCTATAACAACTCAACGGCGTCTCTATGCCAGATATTGAAATTCAAGCCCTATAGCCCTATTCTAGGTTTAATTTCAAAAAAATATATTAAAGTAGTGTAGGTACGATGATGACATTTGTCCATCAGGAAACTATAGTTCAGTGTGGTAAATCACACATCATCAGCCTATGATGGTCCACTACTGAACGTAGGCCTCTCCTATTAACTATGCGTATAGACGCATTAGGAGGTGAATGCCCATAATCGCCATGCTGGGCGAGCGGATTGGCGATCGCAGTAATGTGTCCACTATGATGACGCTGCTGCCCATCATCAATCTTTTATGAAATAATGGCCAGTGACACTTCGATCCCTTAGTCGACACCCGCAGGAGGAGTTGGGGTGGTGACAAATGTATTCTTACTGCCGTCACGACACGGCCACCCGACCACAGTGTGGTAAATCAATGAGTAGCTATTAATGAAGTCACTTGAATGTTTTGAATTTTTGTTTCTAAATAAATAAAAAAAACTAACAGTACACTGAGAGCGGCAAAGCCGGCGCGCAATTGAGGTCCGTGGCGGTCCCGGCCCTGTACGCAGGCACGCAGCAAGTAACCCGGGCCTCGTCCCAGGTGTGGTCTATGCTCAGTTCGATCTCGCTCACGAGCAGGCGTTGGGACGGCTCCTCCTGGCAAACAACGAATTAAATTAATTCCTTAGTAAAACAATAAGATGAGCGTTTTCCAAAATAATCCCGAAATCCTGATTCTTCCAAATCTGGCCGTGCCTGGGCTCGTTGGAGAATTGCGAGCTGATTCGATCTAGATAATAAAAAATATGCCCCAAAAAAATACATTACGACACGTTTTTTTGCATGGATGGACTTACTATGAGCCTAACGTAACGGAAACTCAAATTTTGTACGAATTTTTTTTTACATAGGTATTTTTTATTCACCCAAAGAGCAATGGATAGGGCTATGCTGGGAGTCTCTCTGCGAGATCGGATTAGAAATGATACAAGCCCCGATGCAGTGGAGTTCGTCTAGTTCGAAACAATTTTTACAAATTTTTGAATATTTTAAAAATGATCACATTATGCTAATGATAAATTGTATGAACGTTAGTCATGGTTAATGTAGGTACTACATTTCAAGAGACACAACAATCTGAAGTACGCTTTTGTTGTTTAATAAATCGATTTTAACAAACCAGTGTCTAAATTATATTTTCGTTCACCACGGTAATTCCGCGCTTATAAGCTTGACGCAAAATTCGCAGTGCATCAGGTGTACCATGTCGTCTTTAATATCAATGGCGTTCTTTACATTCATTGATTATTTACAAAATTAAAAATTGTGGAAAAAATTATAAAAAATACCTCTCGTAAAATAGTTTTTTTTATTTATTCTGATTTATTAAGTCCAAATATTTTATACTCAAAGAAACTACTTTAGTACTACTATTGAATAGTGAAGGTTTTGTCTCTAAACCTTTTCCCCCGGATGAACGGGATAATCTCGAAAAACTGTCTAACTGTACGAGAACATATGCATCGGGGCTTGTACAGTCAAGGGCATTAATATATATACACTTCTCCATACTGATCCCTTACAAATGTGTCTATATATTAATGCACTCGACTGTACCATCCACAGCAGAACCAAAGTAACCGATATAACTCTTCGAATCGAAAATTGAAGTGGCAGTGGGGGCATTGCACGCAGAATTGATGGCCGTTGGGGCGGAAAAGTTCTCGAGTGGCGGTACCTAACGTACCGGAAGGCGCAGAGTGGATAGGCCCCCACAAGGTGGACTGATGACCTGGTGAAGGTCACAGGAGTCCGCTGGATGCGGGTGGCGCAAGACCGGTCATTGTGGGAATCTTTGGGGGAGGACTAAGTTCAGCAGTGGACGTCTTTCGGCTGATATGATGGTGATGATGATTTTTTTTATTTTCTAGATTGAATCAGCTCGAGATTCTGATTCGAATGAGCCCAAAAACATCCAGATCTGGAAAAAATAGGTTTTCGGGTTTTTTTTTGGAAAACACCTATATACCTACGTCAGAGTACCATATAGATTGGCACCTGAAACGGATCCCGCTTTTTTGTTACAGCTTGAATATCCACCCTGCTAAACTTAGAATTGTAATTGTAAATTAGAATTATATTGTAAGATTAATAAGGATCACCCTTTGAGGATTTAGTAATGGAGTCGGCTTCATATCGTTTCCCCTCTGCCAAAGACTTTGGCCAAGAATTTGTACATTGACCAAACCTGTTTATAAAAACTATTTCATTAATCGATTCTTCGCAGTCTTGTAATCGTTATGTACCCGTAACAAGCTCCGTCAAAATGTCTGTATGTGCTATGTATGGATTCAAAACTCGTTCAAATACATCATGTATACAAAATATGCGATACTATTTCATATCTTGCCTTTATTTGTTTATATTACAACATTTTATTACATAAAATTGTTCAAGAAAATCAAGTACCAGCGAATCGATAGCAAAATCGGTTTCAAAAATATCGCACACAATTCGTATTTTCATTTTTGACTGATGGAGAAACTTTGACTTTTATTGTATTCTCGTATTTAAGGTTAATAAGGTCTACCCATCTTTAAATTTTGTAGGAAATATCAGACTTAGTGAATCAAGTAAGACAGAAGACTCTGCCTTGGTCTAATGTTAAGCTTATATGTAAGCCAATAAGGTTGAATATTTATTGCGCTTATTTGGAATACGTATTACGCGCGAAAATACATAGTGATGTGAACGTTACTCTTTATGACACAATGTCGAGAGTAGGTATAAAATGTCGAGATACGGACACTTGTGTTTACGTATATTAGTGTTCTCACAGTAAGTAAATAAAAACACAGTCTTATCGAATTCAATAACTTCATTTTTACAAGTGCTACTTAACGCTAGTTGGACCTATATTATAAATTGTATTTAGGTACTTACTAAAATATCACTAAGGAATATCAATATCACCGGCCTTATTGCAAAATCTTGTATGTATACGCACCTACGCACCTTGTACCTACGTACTTGTATTCAAATTGTATTCTTACGAGTATTCACAATTAAGCCTCAGTGAGTTTTACCCAAGTTAACTAAAACTTTCTTACTACAACAAAATAAATAATACTCGTATGTACACTCGTATGGACATACATTGTTTTCTTTCACAACCGCTAATTAATATTATAATTGATTTACGGATTTCGAAATGCACGTGATTGACCAAGACTTTCCTTTCAGTTACAGCCTTCGTAGTCAAAGATCGCGATAAACGAAAACATAATCAATTGAAGTAGGTTAATGGCAAGACATTCAGGCGGTTTTGTATTAAAATTGGTTGATTAATTAATAACTGTTACTAATTGTCTGTTTACTTTTATTTAAATACTCAAAACAACAATATATAGTACCAAGGTGCACGTCAATCTATGACGTTTAGAAAAATATATCGATACGATAATCTTCAGACACTTGAAAGCCATATTAATCGGTTCGATTACACCTACGTCGATAGTTTGAAATTGTGTCCGCATAGAAATTTTACTGTATTAGTGTGATAATTTAACTTAGTGTTGTGGTATTGTTTAAGTGTGCGTGAGTAGTAACGAGAAGAAGAAATGCATTTGTAGTTAGATCGTTTACATGTGTGCTACCTCGTCCCCCTCGGAAATTGGCAGAATGTTTTGTTAGGAAAGTTATAGCGATACCGTCTCCCCATACTAAATCCTCAAAGGGATCACCAGTAGTCACTAGTCAGTTAAACTGTGCTGATGTTCGTACCAAGCTCTTGTAACTTAAGGTGCGTGCAGAGCAAAAGAGCATTCGCTGTTCTATCCCCCGCTCTACTAAATCAACCAATCACGTTTCGTGTAACGATCGAATTTTGTAGAGTAGGGGGATAGAACAGCGAATGCTCTTTTGGTCTGCACGCACCTTTAGAATACAATGTGTTCCTGCGGATCTTTATTACAATGAGCATAAAGTGCACGAATGATCATCTATATAACTGCGTTGACAATGGTACCGTAACACCTTGAGAATAGAGTCGAGTTGCGAGATTTACAGCCAACTTGTTCACTCCGATGTTATATAATGATGGCAACTGTACAATAAGGAATAAGGAGCACTATAATTAACCGAACGTAAAATACACATAGGCATATATTGTACTTACATCTAGATTTACGTTATGTATGTACCTACATAACAACTAAAGCATAACAGTCCAACAAAATTGTCTTTAGCGATAGTTTTGAAGACTAAAAAAGACTAAGATCGACTCGCACAATCGGGTCTGTTCACTGTCACGAGGTTAAACGAATAGCATGTAGTGTCAAAAATGTTCTAAGCCACTTAGCATGTTAGTTGGCTAACTCTAGTGTAAGTGAGCAATTCTTTTTATTTTTGCCACTAAAATGAAATATGAAAATTTGGGTATATTTTATACTATTTCTGCTCAGAATCACGAGCTGATTCCATTTCCGGCGAAAAAAAAACTGTCCAAAAAATTTCATACATATTTCGAATATCCTCTTGTGTTACCGCCATAGAAGGTGTATGGAAAATAGTAATAACAACAACAATAAATAGTACAATAGGGAAAAAAATCATGGGACACTTTTTTTTCGACGGAAATGGAATCGGCTTGTGATTCTGAGTAGAAATAGTATAAAATTTACCTAAAATTTCATATTTCATTTTAGTGGCAAAAATAAAAAGAATTGCTCAAGTAGGGCTTACAGTAATATCCTGAGTCAAGTTGATGAGTGTAGCATCCCTGACGCGCCATATGATGGTCGGCGTAGGCCGCGCGCGGAGCACCCCGCACTGCAGCACCACTGTGTCTTCGGAGTGCACGCGGCTATCGTTCGCTCCCAGAGCACGTACTGCTATATGCTCCGCTGGTACTGTTAGTTGGCTAACTCTAGTGTAAGTAGGGCTTACAGTAATATCCTGAGTCAGGTTGATGAGTGTAGCATCCCTGACGCGCCATATGATGGTCGGCGTAGGCCGCGCGCCGAGCACCCGGCACTGCAGCACCACTGTGTCTTCGGAGTGCACTCGGCTATCGTTCGCTCCCAGAGCGCGTACTGCTATATGCTCCGCTGGTACTGTTAGTTGGCTAACTCTAGTGTAAGTAGGGCTTACAGTAATATCCTGAGTCAGGTTGATGAGTGTAGCATCCCTGACGCGCCATATGATGGTCGGCGTAGGCCGCGCGCCGAGCACCCGGCACTGCAGCACCACTGTGTCTTCGGAGTGCACTCGGCTATCGTTCGCTCCCAGAGCGCGTACTGCTATATGCTCCGCTGGTACTGTTAAAAAATACTTCTGAACTTAGTCACACTGTCCCATCAAATGGCATAATTCATTTTCTGCTCCAGCTTTATAACTTTATAAGGCTTCGTCGTGACATTAGGTATCAGTAGACATGGCACATGATTGATGCGCTGCGAGGTAGACTTCTTGTCTTTTACTTAATAAGTTAATCAAAGAGGGACGGATGGTCTATGTCGCCGTAAGATACCTACTATCGCTTTAATCATGTGTTCATGTGCTAACCCTGCTGGTAAGAGTTACTGAATTCCACACAATTCCAGGGTCCACGGAAAGAACATGTCTAGTCAATTCAAACTACAGAAGGAAAAACCACCTTACTTTTAACAGAATAAGGTGTGAATTTGCCCTAATTTTTTTAGCACTGGACATGTTTTTTCCGTGGACCCTTCATTTTTTATTTTTTCTGATGTTTAACTGTTTAAACAAAAACTGTGCGGAGAGAGCTGAGTGGTGGCAAAAACTAATAAATAATTAAGTGCCAATGAACAGATAGCCTTTTGTCCCATCTCATCCTGAGAACGTGGGTTCCAATCCCACCTCGGACGTTGATCTTAGTCTTTATCTTTGGTATTTAACATCTTAATTAAGAAATCTGACTAAGAAACTGGAAACCAATCAAATAGAATAAATCTCGCACAGTTTTGAAGGATAAGGAATAATTTACATTAGCTCTAATACGGAAAACAACAAATCAGTATTGTCAGTGTAACAATACCCAGCCAACATTTAACATTTGGTCTACCGCTTTTAGAATCTATTCTGAAATAGAGTAGTCCATATGTTTAGCTGATTGTACCGCCATGAATCCTACATTTCAATCATCATCATCATCATCAGCCTATCTCAGTCCACATCAGGATTTAAGTCTCTCCTATTAACTATGCGCATAGACGCATTAGGAGGTAAATGCCCATAAGTAATCAGGTAATCACCACGCTGAACAAGCGGGTTGGCAATCGCAGTAATGTGTCCACTATGATGACGCTGCTGCCCATCATCAATCTTCTATTAACGAATGGGCTTAAACACTTCAATCCCTTAGTCTTACGACACCCGTGGGAAGAGTTGGGGTGGTGACAAATGTATTTTAACTGCCGTCACCGTACAGAATTGATTTCCGTCTTTCTTATTTTTCAAAGTTAGCTTACGATGCATATCGATGACAATGTCAATAGCCAAAGGCGGTGTGATGTCATTGTTGTTCGCCAGACAAGTCAGGACAAGCCCGTGGTCCTCCCGGCGCAGCGGCGCGTATTTGACATCGCTGCGCACGCGCTGCGGCGATAGCACTGTAGTCTTGTTCTCGAGGAGCTGGTTGCCGGACCACCAGGATACCGAAGCTTTTGGATTACCTGACAAGAATATTCGTTACAATCGTAATTTATTAACGACTTGGAATAGGGCGAGCTAGCTAATACCGAGTTAATGGGTTACTCAGCTGTATACAGGGTGTTAGGTACACGAGCTACTGAAAACCTAGATCGGGGTGATTTGGTAGGTTATACTGAACAACTTTTACTATGGGGCCAATCACAAAATCTAAAAAAAATTATTTTATACATACATTTTGACTTTAACTCGTCGATGACGACATTTTGTATGAAAGTGCCAAATTTTTTTAGGGTTAGCTTCATAGTAAAAGTTGTTCAGTATAACCTACCAAATCACCCCGTTCAAGGTTTTCAGTGGCTCGTGTAACACCCTGTATAAGTTAGTTATGAGTTAGCCGGATAAGTAAGTATAATAATAAATAAACAATAGAAAATGTTTGAATAAGTTCCTCACAAAAACGATATTTTTATATTTCGTTGCTAAGAAAGAATACAGTTTGTACGAGATTTCTGTATTAAACAAAGTCCTTCATCCAAATAGATTCAATCCGAATCACTAATATTCAAAGCGCACATTTTTATGTAGTACCTACTACCTACCTACTTAGTAATAGTGACCAAATCGACCAAATAAACAGTAAGCGGTGGTAAACAAGCACACGGAATGCCTGATGGTACCTAAGTAACTTCCGTAAGCTATGGCCATACAAAAAACAATTTCCGTGGTTTCTCTCTAGGGACTAGGCTATATAGTCTAGCAATGTACAAGTTGCAGAAATTCGAAATTGCGGAAATATACTTGGAAATTTCCATTCAGTATACAAGGCATAAAATATAAATGTTTTGGCATGATTAGATGGCTTGTAAAATTTAAATTGTCGAGTACATTCTCTATAGAAGTTTCGCAACTTATGAAACTTTTCCTCGGTGCATTGCTAGTCCCTACAGAGAAACCACGGTTTTTTTTTGTATGGCCATGGAACCAGTCTTAACACCAACGAGTTGTACGAATAACACCAACCTCCAAAAGCAACACAGAAGAGATCGACAGAGTCGCCGACGTAGTAGGGACCGATGTTGCCGCTCATGTTGGCACCGGTGGTGGCTGAAGCGATCTTCGACCCGTTCTTCTGAAGCCCCACCCACGTCCGCTGCGGAGGTTCTGCAATTAGGGGTATTTTTTAAAAGCAGAATGCTACTTTGACTGCAACATCCATATTTTTTTAGGTTCGGTCGAGGAAATTGTATGCTTAGTAGTTTATGGCTCAATTTACATTGGGCGTGCTTAGTACTAATAAAGACAACCAAATTAACTTGAACCGCAAAGTGCTAAACATTTAATTTCCTCTACTGTACATATAATGTCCATACAATTTGTAGGCACAAGTGTAAGAGCGAATAACTTGGGTCACCATACTTTAAAGTGGGCAATATTCGGTAGTTTATTACTTGCCCTTAGAGACTAAATAAGTGTGGTCAAAGGTGCCTAGCCTCGTAAGAGATTGCATATACCAGAGAAAGACCGGTGGTTGCTAAAGCCGAGTGGCCGAGCGGTACAGGCATAAGCAGCGAAAGCTGAGTAGATACGGGGGTTCGATGCCCACCTTGGACGTTAGTGATTTTAGTTTTTTATTTGGTATATACCATACCACCTAATATTTATAAAAATATTAGTCGGTTCGGTACAGGCACTGTTTGACATGTTTAGTATTACCTACTTACCTAAATATTTATCAGAACTCCGATCGATTGTTAATGCCAAAATTGACTGCACTTATAATATACGTATTTCTTACCTGCTTTGTCACTTTCAGATATAAACCAGATAAACAAAACATGTCTGAGTTCATTGTTTCTGCCCTATATATGATACAGCATACAGGAAGACAGCAATAATAAAATGTATGCCAATGTTTGTCGAAGGTCACATTTACTCGCCCCGCCGGTCATTGCATTATACATGACGGGACCTAAAGGGAGCTAATGCTGTCTGGATGCGAACATAATAACATATTATGATTGAGAATACAGTGAAAGTATAATAACCAGTTGTGTAACTTGGACATAGGTTGGGTATTTGTTATTTAGTTTGACAGGTCTGTCACGACCAGTTTCGAAGGGTTTCCAGCAAGTCCAGCATGTTGATACCTACTTATTAGTAAAGTAACCCCTGTGTCGAGCTTTCTCTTCATATATAAAAATATAGAAAATTAAAAGGTAACGTTAACTTTCAGTACATGGCTGTGACAAGGCAACCCACAAATCTAAATGAGAAACACCCAAATAATTAAGAAAATAGTCTGGCCGCTAACATTGTAGATAACATAGGTACCAAAAACTATTAAGATCAATGAACAGCATAGGCAGGGTCGCAGACGGACGAATAGACGACAGATAGACATGACGAAACTATACCGAAAAAGCCAACGGTAAATAAAAATGGCAATGTTCCTGTAGGTTTCAAGTTGACGAATTGCCTGAACTGTTGTTAATACGTTAACGTACGTTTGGAATCTCGTTTATAAAGTACCTAAGTACTATCTGTTGCCCGTAACGTCTACTTTGAATTCACTATGCAATTTTCTTTGATAGGTAACAATTATGTCACGGCAGTCTCGGGACTGACATAATTATTAAATAATTAAAAATGCAATACAATTTTAAGTAATTAATTGAATCAGGCTTTACTTTACGGAAGGGAAGGTTGGAAAATTAATTGTATGCAAAAAAATATGCAAGTAATTATACTTATATAGCGGGTTGCACTATTAAGGCACAGGCCCCACCTAAAGCGAGTTAGCGATTGATAGCTTGGCTATAGAAACGGCCAAAAGATAAGCGCTTCCGTGTGAAGAAAAGCGACACGGCGACATTTATAGCTCTTAGCTGAGCGAGCTATAAACATCGCCATGTTTCTTTTATTTTCTAGTTTTTTATAGCCGATAGCTCATAGCATAGCTTATCTACCTATTTGCTCCCGGTGGGACCAGCGCCTTAACATGCACGTATTGTATAGCGGAATAGCAAAGTAATATTGATAATCCTTTAATACAATTTTATCACAAATATATTTTCTATACACACCTAATTGTATGAAAGTTGTTTCAGTAATTTAGGAATGATAGCGTGACTTATAGCCAGTGTTACTTTCGTTTTATTTAATTAGTAGGAATAGTAGAGATGATTACATTGATTACCTTGTAATAGTTGGTATAAAAACAAGAACTTAATTAAATTGCTTCAATATCCTATCATTTATTATGGTTATTGGGAATTAAACAATCATTCAGATTTATTCGAATATCTATCAGATGCTTGCATAGATATTAAAATTGATGTACCGTGCAATTATTAAAGCGATTTTTTATTTCGTATACCTACATAAATCACTTAAGGTACTGTTTCGAATATTCACCGCGCCTCAGATAAATGATTGTAGCTAACATTACGAAGTGTTTGCGCCGCATAATTGTTGTGTAAATGGACGGAATTGTTCCGGCGCAGCATCCTCATTAAACTAGCCAGCCAATTAATCCCGCTATTCCTCGGCATAGGTAAACTTGCAGCGCGGTTTTACAGCCGGTTGGTAAATAAAAGGAAAACCTTTAGTACACAAAGACTCCAGTTGCAGTGATGCCTATAACGGTTACAATGCCGAACTCTCACTCTGGTTGTTTCTAAATGGTTTACAAAGGGGAGTAGAGTTTTAATCCTAGTTTTAATTTCGGGAACCGAAGTTGTAATTCACCTAAATATGAAAACAAACAAATAAATACCTACCATTTTTTTCTGTTTATGTTGATACTTACTAATATATGTAAATGTAGTATGTAGTAAATGATTTACGTATAAGTAAATGAAAATTGATTAGGTATAATGATTAGATACGCTACAGGCCCTATAGTCCCTACGTCTAATTTCTGAATTCAACCTAATAGTTACAAAACAATAAGTACCTAAGTAGTAATAGTTACAAATCTTTATGGTCCTTAATTCCTTATGGTATATTGGACTTATTGATATTACCTATGTAAGTAATTTGCACTTATAACTGTCGATGTTTAAAATAATACACGCATCTCGTTCGACACAATTATACAGCTGGCTCGAACGTAAATACACTAGGTAATTAATTTCTCGCTTCCGTAGGAGAAAACTGACAAACGATTCTAAACAAAGAAACTTTTACTAGTTTTCATTCTTACAATTTCTAAGTTTCTCTCCGATAGTTCTACGAAATAATATTATGATATGAGACTTGATTCATGTTGCTTATGTAGGTACTTAAGTTTAATACTTATAGGTATGTGAGAATTACAATAATCATGGAATAATCCTTTCCAGTCGATCGTCCGATTTTATCTTTGTGTTTCAATTAGCTTCACAGCAACGGATACCTACTGAAGTAGGTATATTGTGACAGCAATATGAATTCGAATATTTCCGTGAAAAAATCAAGGGAAAGCGTACCTACGAAAAGAAAATAAAATGTAAAATATAAATTTCGTCATTATTTCGCCCCGAAATAGCAAACCAACCACCACAAAAATGATTGTGAAAACGCATTAGTGGGTCAAATGATTCTCGGTCAAGTGAGAGACCCCATCATGCACATGTACCTACACGGTTATGACCGATGTGCATGTCAGTAGAACTAGTGCACTGCGTTTAGTTACGTGGTAACGTATGTAGCGTGTGACCTTAGTAATGAAACGCTGTGTCTGTCACTCAATAGGATACCTAGAATACCTACACTGATCATGTGACAAATCAAATGCATACATATTTCTATGCATGGCAGGGGATACTACGCTAATACGTTCGCTAGCTAAACATAAGCACTATTTCAATCGTATGATTTACTTTTTGGATTGTATGAAAAAGCAGAGAAATTCCAATACATCATGTCGAAAAAGAATACCGACCATACTATAAATATTTTATCTAATTTAAGTTAGCAGCCGTATTTTCTATGGAAAAATTACATCTGATCTGCACATTTTTGTTCTAAAGTGTAAAACAGGTCACAAAACCAATTTGTCTCATCCAGTGGGTGGTGATACTGGTGATACAAAGGGGAAAAAAGGTGTCAAACAAAATCTTTTGGTTCACACTAATTGTGAAGCGCGCCACCCATCATTAGTGTCGGCGAATAATTGCCGGCAGCACTGATAACATTGATTATAGTCCAAGAGCCAGTGAACCCTGAGAGTAACGGTCTTCCTGTAAGGTTAGAAATTTGTATACTAACGGTTTATGGAATTCTAAGAGCAATAGCCATGACCTGGCAGGCGTCAGCCCTGCACGTCATCAGGCCCTTTATTTTTTGAACTGTTAAGTAAATTGGATTTCAAAACTTGTTTCTGTAAGTTTGAAAAATTTATGGGATAAAGTTAATTTATTGTACATCTTAAAAAAAAATTGACAGGCGATTACAATAAGCAGAAGTATATGACAGGTTAATTAGAAAATGCACAGTTGATGAGGTAAAATAAACTTCATCCTGTATACTCGAAATTTTTATATGTCTTCAAATAAACGTCTCGGAGTAAGTATGTGCAATGCCAGGCGGTTTTGAACAGCATAAGACCTTGCCAGGCGAGGAGACAGTTAAGTAAATTGGGTTTCAAAACTTGTTTCTGTAGGTTTGAAAATTTAATAGGATAAAGTTTATTTATTGTACATCTTAAAAATAAATTGACAGGCGATTACAATAAGCAGAAGTATATGACAGATCGAATAGAAAACGCACAGTTGATGAGGTAAAATAAACTTCATCCTGTATACTCGAAATTTTTATATATCTTCAAATAAACGTCTCAGAGTAAGTATGTACAATGCCAGGCGGTTTTGAACAGCATAAGACCTTGCCAGGCGAGGGGACAGTTGCATCTCTCAATCGCACGCCCTTAGCAACTACTCTACTACTACTAGCGACTAACTAGCGATTACTCGCCTGTATTTTTTTTAAAGATGTAAGTACAATAAATAAACTTTATCTATTAAATTTTCAAACTTACAGAAACAAGTTATGAAACCCCATTTACTTAACTGTCCCCTCACCTGGCAAGGTCTTATGCTGTTCGAAACCGCCTGGCATTGTACATACTTACTCTGAGACGTTTATTTGAAGACATATAAAAATTTCGAGTATACAGAATGAAGTTTATTTTACCTCATCAACTGTGCATTTTCTAATTGATCTGTCATATACCTCTGCTTATTGTAATCGCCTGTCATTTTTTTTTAAGATGTACAATAAATTAACTTTATCCTATTGAATTTTCAAACTTACAGAAACAAGTTAAGAAACCCAATTTACTTAACTGTCCCCTCGCCTGGCAAGGTCTTATGCTGTTCAAAACCGCCTGGCATTGTACATACTTACTCTGAGACGTTTATTTGAAGACATATAAAAATTTCGAGTATACAGGATGACGTTTCTTTTACCTCATCAACTGTGCGTTTTCTATTCGATCTGTCATATACTTCTGCTTATTGTAATCGCCTGTCAATTTATTTTTAAGATGTACAATAAATAAACTTTATCCTATTAAATTTTCAAACTTACAGAAACAAGTTAAGAAACCCAATTTACTTAACTGTCCCCTCGCCTGGCAAGGTCTTATGCTGTTCAAAACCGCCTGGCATTGTACACACTTACTCTGAGACGTTTATTTGAAGACATATAAAAATTTCGAGTATACAGGATGAAGTTTATTTTACCTCATCAACTGTGCGTTTTCTATTCGATCTGTCATATACTTCTGCTTATTGTAATCGCCTGTCAATTTATTTTTAAGATGTACAATAAATAAACTTTATCCTATTAAATTTTCAAACTTACAGAAACAAGTTTTGAAACCCAATTTACTTAACTGTCTCCTCGCCTGGCAAGGTCTTATGCTGTTCAAAACCGCCTGGCATTGCACATACTTACTCCGAGACGTTTATTTGAAGACATATAAAAATTTCGAGTATACAGGATGAAGTTTATTTTGCCTCATCAACTGTGCATTTTTTAATTGACCTGTCATATACTTCTGCTTATTGTAATCGCCTGTCAATTTTTTTTTAAGATGTACAATAAATTAACTTTATCCCATAAATTTTTCAAACTTACAGAAACAAGTTTTGAAATCCAATTTACTTAACAGTTCAAAAAATAAAGGGCCTGATGACGTGCAGGGCTGACGCCTGCCAGGTCATGGCTATTGCTCTTAGAATTCCATAAACCGTTAGTATACAAATTTCTAACTTTACAGGAAGACCGTTACTCTCAGGGTTCACTGGCTCTCCAGCTATTAGCACGGTCGGTCGCACTAGCAGAGGCTACGAGTGTAGGTGCCACTCCAAAGAGCATTGTACTCGTAGCAATACATGATGATCCGCTAACAATTGGCTATGTAAAGTTTTCTGATGGTATGTATGTATATTATATTTTTCCCTGATGCGGTCGTCTTAAAGTTCAAGAAAGCATTAGCCTCTGTCATCCATAAAACTGGACAAATGTCATCTCACTCACATAAAAAAAGATTGTTAACAAATGATAGGACATAAAAATAAAAGATCCACATTTTCTTGAACCTTGTGGTTATCAGGCAAAAATATAATATTAATACCTTCGGAAAACTTTACATACCCAATTAGATATAACATAATAATATTATATACAACAAATAGTTAGTGATACAGCCATATTTTGCAACACATATAATTTGTAACATATGTAGGCATACCGGGTAAAACCGCAAACACAATGTACTAGTTACAACGGAAATAGAACTTTTAGGATTTAACTCCTTAGGTACGTTATAGAACCCAACTACTATGTACTACGAAGTTACGTAGGTACTAACACTTCAGTGGGTAGTGACGACGTCTAGAATTGACTTACCGATAACATGCAAAAACACGGCGGTAGTGTTGGGGAGAAGCGTCAACAAGAGAGTGAGAGCGAAAAAAATACCTACATACCTACATGCGAGACATACCTAACCAGTTCGTCTTCCGTACTCTACATGCTGGTGGTAGGACCTTGTGCAGGGTCCGCGTGGATAGCTACCGCACCGTCTTACCCGTTAACCTGCCGCTAAATAGCAGTGTTTGCACTGCTGTGTTTCGGTTTGGGGGTAAGATAGCCCGTGTAATTACTGGCATAGATAGAGGCAATCCATCTAAGTCCTCAGGGTAGGCAGCGCATAGGCGACTTTTGATCACTATGTCCATGGGCCTCAGTTCCTGCTTTCCATCAGGTGGGCTGATAGCTCAGTTGTCTACCTTCGTCACATAAAAAAAGCATGCTAAAGACATCATTAAATGACTCACCGATTATGTGAAGAAGCACGTCGGTGGTGGTGGAAGGGCTGCGCGCGAACTCGACGGAGCACTGGTAGGCCCCGGCGTCGGCCTCCGACACACGGGGGATCACCAGTCGGTGCTCGTCTTCCGCCACGATCAGCTCGTACCGGTCGGGCGACGGAGTCAAGCGTTTGGTTGTGGCCCGTCTGTCGTAACTGATGGAACAGCAAAAAATGTCAAAAATTCAATTAACTGAAATTAAAATCAATGAAAGGGATTGAAGTATCACTGACCATTATTTTATTGAAGATTGATGATGGGCAGCAGCGTCATCATAGAAGTACACATTACTGCCATCGCCAATCCGCTTGCCTAGCGTGACGATTATGGGCATTTGGCATCGCATACTAGGAGAGGCCTACGTCCAGCAGTGGACTTAGATAGGCTGATGATGTGTGTAAATTTATCTGCCTATTTAAAAAGTGTCAATCTAAATCTAGATACTTATTAGAAAACAAATATGCCTGATCTACTTACGTCTTTCATGCCCTTTATTGGCTATTGGAAGGTATCTACTTCCACTATCCTCGCCAATATTTTATGTCGTAATACCAATACCTATGTGATATTTGATACTATTTCCATACGTAAACGTACCTACTTACATACACCTATAGTTATAAGTTAGGAACTCATACTCGGTCACATACCGCATTAACCACAATTCTAATGAACTAATGAATAAATAGTACGTAGGTACCCACATGCAGATACCGTCTCATCTAAGGTACGAATGAGAGCAAGAGGTAGAACTGTGCCCATATCCATAATTTATACCTATATAGGTTTCCATATTCTAGCTAAATATATTCTTATCCATTCCGACACTCAGAATGCTATTTTAACGACTAAAATTACCTGCCTATACCTAACCATAAAGCAGATTTTATTGTAAATAGACAGCAATACCTAATTTATAAACAGTAAGGCAAAAAAAGGGTTAATTATTGTTACTAAATCGTCGACATTATCGGTAGCTACCTACTTAGTAATGGTTCGACTTTTCTGGGCATCCATCATAAATATCAAAATATATGCAGACTTACATCTTTTCATATCTAGGTAGGTACTTAATTCAAATCAAGTTGTAATCGATGTTGGAACTGGAACCAGAAGACTCGCGGCTCGCTCTTTATCTGACTATATTAAGCGTAGGTATTTATTACCACCTAGTATTAAATGTTGAAGAACAGTTATTTTTTATCGGTACAGTGTCCCAAAAGTTCCCCAGTTCCCACATACTAAATAAAGTAACAGACTAGGTATAATACTTATAGAAATTTCGATAAATAGTGGTGTTCATTCCCTATATGTTAGTTTGTCTTCTATTTGCGGGCCCTACAAACATTATGACAGCGGTAATAAGAGAGTACCTACCAAGACAGAGATTGTCTTTCCGCGAATCGTGCTTTGGAATGAGCTTTTTATCGAAGTTTGCCCAATGGAATCATGGGGGTTTTCAATAAACATTATATTGGTTTTAAAGGGTACATACCCCTGAAGACACCCACCAGTTTAAAGGGTACATACCCCTGAAGACACCACCCATGCGACACCCCTGGAGACGAATGTTCATAAACTACGACCAGGGTGTTCAGCCAAGTTGCCAATCGCTAGCGCCTGCTAGCGCATCGTAGTTTTCCCTCTTTGTTGCACTAATATGAAGGAGTGACAGAGAGGGAAAACTACGATGCGCTAGCAAGCGCTAGCGATTGGCAACTTGGCTAAGCATCCAGGGGCGTAGCTAGGATAAAAGGCGCCCGGGGCAGGCGCTAAATTTGCGCCCCCCCCCCCCCTTAACTGAACTTAAAGGGTTCCTAGTTAGTACGGAACCCTTAAAAGGCTATTCCGTATTTTTTTCCAAAATTCAATGGACTGGGCAGGAAAAAAAATGATTTTCAACCGACTTCAAAAAAGGAGGAGGTTCTCAATTCGACTATATCTTTTTAGGATTCCGTAGTAAACTAGGAACCCTTATAGTTTCGCCATGTCCGTCTGTCCGTCTGTCCGCAGCATAGCTCATTGGCCGTTAGTGCTAGAAATTTGCAATTTGGCACAGGTATACATATCAATCAAGCCGACAAAGTGGTAGAATAAAATGTAGAAAAAATCATTTTTTTTAGGGTACCTCCCCTATTAGTAAAGTGGGGATGATTTTTTATTTCACTGTAATCCTATGGTGTGGGGTATCGTTAAATAGATAATTGAAAAATAATAAGGGTCCCAAAATATTTTTTATTTCTAAAATCATTATTTCTGAAGATAGCCGCTCCAGAAGAAAAAAAATTGTGTCCTCCCCCTCTAACTTTTGAGTCGTAGGACCAAATAATATGAAAAAATCATGAATAGTGGGCTTATAAAATACTTTAAAATAAAACTATTTTGAACATAATCGGCCTAGCCGTTTTTGAATAACTACGACTTTTATTTTGCATCTGAACTAATTTTTCATTCCCGCTTTTTGGTCGGGCCATGTTCAGTGTAGGGTTACGTAGTTATTCAAAAACGGCTGAGCCGATTATGTTCAAAATAGTTTTATTTTAAAGTATAAGCATAGTGATCAATGATTTTTTCCATGTTTTTTGTACCCTTTTTTTCACAATTTTTTTTCTTCTGGAGCGATTATCTTTATCTCTTTTGACTTTAGAAAAAAAACTTTCTTTTTAAGAGACCTATCCAATGATAACTCACACTATACAATTACAGCAAATAAAAAAAACATCTCCACTTCACCAATTGGGGACATAGGTACTCGAAAAAAAAAAATTTTCTAGTTTTTATTGTACCACTTTGTTGGCATGATTAATACGTATACCTGTACATACCAAATTGCAGATTTCTAGTAATAACGGCCCCTGAGCTATGCTGCGGACAGACGGACATGGCGAAACTATAAGGGTACCGTTTTTGCCATTTTGACTACGGAACCCTAAAAAAGTTATTTTCTGAAAACCGTATAAGTGACATAAATCAGAAACTGTCAAACATAAGAAGCTGAAACTTGGTCACAATAATAGACGCCATTAGGGGTGCTTACTCTAAAAAAACCCATCCCCTACAATCAAAAGTCGCAAATGTATGAAAGTCCGAATATAGCCTTTGTTCGAAGCTCATAATGTACATGTAGGACCAGGATATAAACTTGTTTCCATACTTTTGGTATTAACAATTCTGCAAATAAGGCATTAAGCGGTGATGAGAAAAAAAAGTGAAATCTAAAGAAAACGACAAAAAAATACAGTACGGGCTTTATGAAATAACGTTTTAAAATTGACCTTTCTAGCATTTTGTGAATTAAGGCATATTAAGTAAACATTTTTGATTTCTTTAGGTATGTGTGAATTATGCATAAGTAAATTTAAAAAAATGGCTGGTTTGGAGCCCCCCCCTGATATTGCGCCCGTGGAAAATGTACCAATCAAGCATTTTTTTAAATACGCATAAAGATTTTCTTTATGTGTTGATTATGCACAAGGAAATCAAAAATGTTGGCCGATTTGGCGCCCACCCTAATTTGGCGCCCGGGGAAAATGTACCTATCTTTCTAAAATTTATGCATACCTACAGATTTTCTTCATATGTAAATTATGCACAAGGAAATCAAAATATTTTGCCGATTTGGCGCCCCACCTAATTTGACTCCCGGGGAAAATGTACCAGTCTAGCATTTTATGAATTTTAATTTTTCTTATGTATAAATTATGCAAAAGTATATCAAAAATTTTGGCCGATTTGGCGCCCCCTCTGATTTGGCGCCCGGGGCACGAGCCCCCTCTGCCCCCCCCTAGATACGCCACTGACTACGACCCTTGCTCACCTGCAGGCGAGGCGGGCCGTACCTATTCCTATTTACCAGCGTTGCTGTATAAAAAAACGAACCCTCTTATTTTATAAATGTCTCCTAATATATAATATAGTATAGTTTGTCCCTTTCGGTCTTATACCCCTATATAATGCCTATATAATGTCCCACTGCTGCGCACAGGCTTCCTCTCATATATATGAGAGGGATTGGGCTATAGTCCCCACGCTGGCCCTAAGCAGATTGGGAACTTCACATACACCAATGAATTTCTTCGCGGATGTATGCAGGTTTCCTCACGATGTTTTCCTTCACCGAAAGGTAATGGTAAATATCATCTGATATTCCGTACATAAGACTTATAGATATAGGTATGTATCATAAAACCGAAAGGGATAAAACAATAGTTATTAGTTTGCTAAGTTACGAGAAGTTTATGAATAAGGGGATAAAACACTATTATGTTACCTTGTGAAAGCTGTGTTGGAGCCGTCGCGATACCACGCGACAACAAGGAGCTCATCGTCGTGGCGTTTTGCGGTGACGTTGCAAGGCAGTTCCGCGCTGTGGCCTGTTACCGCGACCACTGAAACACACACACAGCTTCGAGTGAAGAGCATTAAATATACGACTACGGATGGGTCATACAGCGTTCGTGAAAACGGGCGTCTTTCCTGTGGACATTGCAAAAGTTAACGGTTCTGGGACACACAAATTAAAATATCAGAAATTATATTAATTTTAATTATAATAATTAATTACCTATACATATTTTAATCACTTATTCAAATTACACTAATCAAACGAGTAAAGGATAAAATATATTAAATAGATTCGGCTGTCAAACGTTCACGTCAAATTGAAAAATCCAAATTAGATTTCGTCCACATAATTCTTAAGAACCAGAAGCCTCTTATCAGCTTGTATTCGTCTAACTTAAACATTAGGGTTCTAGAGCCCTTAACTTTCATTATGTCCACAGGAAAGATCTGTAACGTAGTTACGAACAAAATCTAAATGACCCGGATACTCAGTAATCATTAGTAGGTATAATTATCAGAAACTCGTCTCAAACAGATGCCTTATTTTTTTGAGGCAAGGGAGAATGCATTTTCAGCTTTTCCTTTCTTGCCTTAGTGGAGAACACCATACTATCGATATATATAAAATCCGTGGACTTTATATCTATCGATAGTATATACTATACTATCATAATAAGACACACGTGTCTACATGTGCTTAGAAAACTAAATTTAGATGCTAATGCAGGTAAACATAAAAAGTACCTTCATTAACTGTAGGTAAGTCCTGACGCGCTTTCGCCAATTTGTCTTGAATTTGGACAAAGTTAGAAATGCGCGCGTAAATCAAAAGTATATTAGATAGTGACAATTTTTAAATAAGAAAATAGATACTAAATAGATTTTTAGATTTCATGAATTTTATAAATTTTTATCTAATCATCGAATAAAAATTTTGTTAAGTAAAACAAACAAAATCAGAGTATTAAAAATATCTTACCTGACTTGGAATCTTCTTGCACACTTAATCCTATTAAGCACTCTATGAAGCCCACTAGCAAAAAAACTTTCATAGTGTTGCACTAAAATTATTGCACTTTAGGGATTAGTCACGTTCGAAATGTGGCAGCAGGACATGGCCCGGTTCGGTCGAGCGGACACGCGCTTCAATTCGCGCGGCGGGCAAGCAATAAGCGGCGCGGGACTACCGGCCGGCCGGTCGCGGTCCCGGCTTCCGATCGTGACGTCACGGGCGCTCAAACACCAGCCGCTGGCTGCTGCTGGCTCATCGTTTACATACCTTACACTTTTTAATTGGTGAGGTCGAAACAATTGGGTCGTCAGTGTTAGTGATTGTGCACAACGGAAATGAGTCTATTTTTATTTTAGGGAAAAGCTACTCAATATCTAGAGAATTTATCTAGGTAATTACAATTAGTAATGTTCTAATTCTAAATCGATGTACCTACTGCTCTAAATTGACTTGAACTGTTATAGTATTAGAACACTGATTTAAACTCTCACGATTTTCACTCAAATTTTTGCAATTGTAACTTATGCGATGCGTTAATATTGCGTTATAATTATAACGTTTAATAGTGTTATGACGTTTCAAGTGTGACGTTACACACTTTCGCATTGTAATACTTATAACTTTTTGCAATAGGTGGCATAAATAACAACCCACCTACTGTGGATCATTATTTAAAATCTGTTTCATAATTCATCGACTGACAAGCAAAACTCAGTATAAAAACTGTCTCTACTCTTAGCAAACTTATTGAATCAGAACTGAGATACGAGCTTTATTTCAAGTAGGTATTTTTTACTTAGTGAGTTTTGCTTGTCAACTGACAATATATCATATGAAAGGATGCCACTTAAACAACTAGCCACTTTGCATTGTACAGGGTTATTTAAAGTTATTATGAATTGGCCACAATAAACATTCATCACATTAAAACAACATTTAATAATCACATTATGTTACTAATTACATTAGCTCATCTTTGATATGTTTATGGCAAAAATACAATGAAGTAAGAGGTAGTTTAAGTCCAAACCCATGTATTGAATAATATTAACATGTTTATAACTTTTTTTTGGCAACCACTAAAGCATGTTTAATGTTTATTGAAATTACTTTCAGCATGTGCTTAATAGATAATTATTGATTAAGTTGCTTTATAGATCTAATAAATAAAACACTTAACACAGCTATGGCTATACTGCCAACAGTCCCAACAGCAAGTTTCTTTTTGTTGCTTTTATTTGACTCTTTTCTTAATACCTGTAACAAATTTAATATATTATTTTTATGATAAAAAATGTACCTATTACTTAATAACATGTGAACATCAAACATGATATATATTATTAAATAAATTTTGTAAAATACTATGTATTTTTATTATTGACTTCTATAGGTATAGGTACAAACAGTCATAGTTGTCTAACGTTTTCAACATCACATCAAACATAAAAGCTGTGCCTCAGATGCCACATCATCAAACTGAATTATTTTGAGCTTTATGCATGTATATGTAGGTAAGTATATATTGCTTTGTAGACTAAGACTTATATATTGGGTTTGGACGTCCAACATGCACTGCTGATATACCAGTCAAAGGCATCCAAAAGTCTAAGTGTAAATATTCACCTTTTATAGATTAAAATGTAAATAAAATTGGACTAAATTACCCTGCCTCAACCCAGATGATGCAAGTAAGTAATTCCCTTTATAGAATAGATATTATGCTTTTATTGTTAAATATGAAATAAATACTATATGTCAACATTAAAAATTTACCTTGAACTCAGTGTGAAGTGCTATATCCATTGAGTTCAAAATTGTAGTAATTTCACTTAGTGTTGCCAGAGCAATATCAGAAGCATGTTTCTCTTTGTGTAGCAGACAGTCAGACAAATGGTCAGCCTTCTTCAGTGTGAGGGTATTAGCCAACATGCTAAGGTATATTCTATACAAGTGTTGAGAGCTTTCTTCCAGTATGTCAACTATTTCAAGTGGCCCTAGACTTTGCCGGGTCTGAGACCTGAATGTAATGATACAAATAATGACATGATTATTCAAATATTCAGCCAAATCAAAGACACTCAGCCCACATAATGTTAATCTTATTGCAAGCACAGAAGACTGTACTTCAAGTCTCCCGTGCTTGCCTATAAAATCGTTATAGGAGCATCAATTCATAAATACAGATAATATCAAATCCTTTCAATGTTTTCATATAAATAAAATAGCAGGTACTTACTCTTGTAGTTCTTGGTATAGTGGCAAGTTCTTTACTTCGTCTAAGATTTTTGTTCTAATGTCTAGATTATCTATTCCAAACTTTATTAAATCTTCATCACTCAGTTCAATTAGAGTTGACTGTCCAATATTGTTAGTCCTGTAATAAAAAGCTGTGTAAGCCACAAATCAAATGACATTAAGCCGGCATATGTTTAGTGCGTGTATTTTATATGATAATATTTACCTAAATATATCAAGATACTTTTCGCCGCCCAGTCCTATTAGCATCGCACTCACGGCCACATCAAACTCGTTTGGATTTATTTTAGTATCATTCGCGATAATTGGAACTTCATCTGAATTGGTGTTTGCCATTATATCTTTTTGAATATTATTGATATATGTGATCCGCCCGGGCTGAGGGTGTCCGGTATCGCAAAGTTTTCGTCTTGTGTACCGATTGTATTATCGTCAATCAAAATAATGTAATGTCAGAAATGTCAGAATACTCAGAACAACTCAGAATGACACTGACGCTGACACATTTGATTTGACAGAACACAATACGTTCAGAAACTAAAAGTAAATGAATACGAGAACAGCGTTTTTACTAATAATTCTGTTAAACCACCTTTGGCAGTAAAAGTAGGAACAAATCATTATTATGTATCTCATTTTTTGAGTCAATAACATTAGGGTGAAAGAGACTGTCTGATTATCTCTGTCTGTGCCTCAAGTGAGTAATGATTTTTGGACTAGACTAACTAGTACAAAGTAGTAAGTGTCGGAGCTTTTAAGGGCTTAAACTACAATCAATTTCATCCATAAATTACCATGGAATTCTTTTTTTGTGCCAACGAAAATTGAATGGCGGCAATTTTAAAATTTCAAACACAGGAATACGGATGCATGAGGTATTTCTGGAATTATACGTTTGGTCATATCTTTGCAAAATAAATTATTAAGCCCTTAAAAGCTCCGACACCGCTGGCCAAACCTGTACATAATATTATATATATTTGCCCTGTATATATATTTTATATAGCAACTTTTGATTTGAGTAATAACGTCATAATTTGGACATTAGATGTAAATATGACTTACGTATCCTAGACACATTTTATCTTTGATTTTACTTCGATAGAAAAATACAATTAATGTTCAGTAGGTACTGAAATACTACATACCTAAATGTTAAAAAAATCTTTAATGTTAAAATAAAATTGAGATTGTCATTAGCCGCAACCACATGTAAAGTTTTTATACCAATCGGTAGCAAACAAGTCTACGGGCTCCGTATAATAGTAATCGCCTGTACCTAATCAGTCACGGTACCCCCAAGGTATCCCCTGATTCTTTAACACTTGCAATTCCAGTGGATGTGGTGTTATGTCTGACACCGAACTTCCGTAAATGCAGCAGTAGTAGCAGGAGAGGCGACTGAAAATGGCAAGGTAGGAAAACATGGTGCTCTAATGCAGTGGAGTGCATTTTTTAAAACCTTTATTAGTGTACCTATGTTGTTTTGTCATCTCATCTCTATTTATTTTTTCTTATTTAACTGTCTATCCGTATCTCGTAAATATTTTACGCGTTGGTTATCGTGGTAGCCTACCTGTATTTACTCTCAAGCTTCTCTGTTGGATTATGATTATCTATGATTTATATTAGGTACTACCTATTACTACGAGTACCTACTGATTAAGACGAATTTAACGAACCTCAACTTGATAGGGCTACGCTACATCGTCTAGTTTCGTTCCCAATTTCCTGTAACCCTACTACTTCCGACCAACTCCCTGCTACCATCAAATTGCATTGTCATCCAACTTACATTTTATTTTATAATAAAATAGCCCAATCGGTAACTGGAAGCAGTGTGGATCAAAAAAATTTACTCGCAAAATTTTATAGAAGTAGGTACAGACGGAGAAACTAAACTAAAAATTACGTTGACATTAATGATAAATACCTAGTGACATTAATGAATAAACCTTTGGTTTTGGTACCTATTCATTCTATTCAACAATAAAATAGTGGATAAATTTCAGGTACGTACATACCTTCTGAAGTCGTTTTTCGCTCTGCAGTTCCAAGGATCATGATAAATTATGGTAAGTCCCTATTACTTACGTACAAGAGCTTAGATCTCTGGATGTACGTACCCGTAAGAAAACCATTGTCGCGAGTTGATATCTCGTATCGTTATTTAATGGTGGCAAACAAACATGTGAGCAGCTACTACCCTAGCCTATTGACACCTTCAAATCCAGCGGTGTCAAACGTTGAGGCATCGTCAGAACTTGAATCGATGTGCGATCATGGCGCAAGTAAGCGATGAAAATCATGCTTGAAGCGCGTGAAATCCGCGCCAACTTACGATGATCACGCGTCGCTTTCTATTAGGGCAATGCCTTACAAACAGGTAAATGCAATGAGTCAACGACAAAAGGGAAAAGAGACCTAGGGAAATAGGTTCCATGAATTCCATGTCTTCGCCGCTTTATCTCATTGAACGCTGACGGCCTTATTCACGAGCAGGAACATGGGTTTACGAGTATTTATATGACTGATTTATTGACAAAAATGTATATGTTTAGGTAGGGGAGGAATTAAAAGTCATTTTATTTGTAGGCATCTACTCGTACTTTAATATTTCGTGATATTAGGATCAAAGGACCGTACGTAATATTCTGACAAATTAAACTTTTACACTTGAGTTCGAATCCGAACTATAGAGGTATGTTTTTAAAAAGCCGTATTTTTGTATAAGCATTTTACTGTTAGAGCCCATGTTCTGCTATGAACGCCAGTACAAGTAATACACGTTAAATTGGTCCCGCTGATTTTAAAGTCCTTAGTCCTAATTTGTGCAATAATTAAACTACTTTTGTACAGACTCACAATTTTATTACAGTAATTACATTATGTAATGATTATTTGTTGGTACTATAAATTGCCTAGTAAAGTTTCTAAATGTCTATAAAAACTAATATTATAAATGCCGTATAAATCCTAAAAGTAGGTAAGTTAAGCAATAAATAATAAAATACTATCGGTATTAGTTACATTAGGTAGGAAACTATTGCACAATGCAGCTTGACATGCATTAAATAAATAAATCCGTAGAAATGAGAAACTATCCTTATAGGCGTTTACCGTGGCTCTAAGCGTTAGCGTCTCTATACCTTACTTTCTACCTATGCACCTTGTTCTTTTAGCATATTGATACAAACGAAATGAATAGAAAATGAATCGCACAGAGGCTGATTAGCCGTAAGTGAGTGTTCGCCTGTGCAAATCCACGATCTGTAAATCACTAATAATATAATGAGGAAACACGTTACAGGAGTTTATCGATGATGAAGTCATACCTACAGTTTAAATAGTTCTGCATAACCTACTGTTGAGGATGCAATTTTAAGAATAAGTAGGTAAGTACATACTGAATTCAATCAACTCAAAAATATTATTTAGTAGTGACAGTGTTTGAGATTGTGACGAATTGGAGTATGTTGAAAGGTTGAATTAACTGCATCACATACTAATAACGAAATAAGCAGTTTTCATTCATAATTTTATTATAAAGTTCATAATATAGACTATAAAGAGGGGAGGCCTTTGCCCAGCAGTGGGACACTAAACCAGGCTGACAAAAAAAAAAAAAAATATAGACTATTTTATATAATGACATGGATTTGATACTGTCTGAATTATTTGCAAACTATTCATATTACCTACGAGTTTTAACTACTCATAGACCTACGAGTAAGTATAACATCTCCAAAAATGAGCGTGGATTTGATGTGCAAAGTTGCAGAGAGCAAGAAATTCATAGAGCCCTCTAAGTAGCAGTGCTGATCATTGCCACACATGATAGCCATTGCTAAAACTATGATGCAGGGCTTAAGTTGTCGACAATAGCTTTGACAGCCTGCCATGTCTCGCGGGCCGTGGACACTATCTGGGATCCAGGCAGCAGAAATCCGTAGGGTCCGAAGGAATCACGCAGGTCGACGTGGTAGGAGAATTTGATATCGGCGCGCGCTTTTGCCCAGTCGTGGGACATTCCCGATGCTGGCTGCCGAATCTCCGCTGCTGTTCCGACCTGCAGCGATAAATTTTACTTTTAGATCACTAGGATGATCTGCAAAGCGAAGAGACTTCTTTGCTTTGCTTAGGCAAGAATATTACCTATTAGGTGCCTATTTAAATGTACCTATTAATTCGTCATCATCATCATCATCAGCCTATGATAGTCCACTGCTGGACGTAGGCCTCTCCAATTAACTATGCGTATAAACGCATTAGGAGGTAAATGCCCATAATCGCCACGTTGGGCAAGCGGATTGGCGATCGCAGGAATATGTCCACTATGATGTCGCTGCTGTCCATCATCAATCTTTTATAAAATAATGGTCAGTGACACTTCAATCCCTTAGTCGACTCTTACGACACCCGCAGGAGGACCTATTAATTACTTGGTGGTATTAGTGTGCCTGACTGCACTTAGCAGGTTTACATACATACGGTTGCGTACCTGGTATTTAGTGCCGTACATATCGGCGAGCGCAGTGGTTGCCAACTTGCCCATCTCCAAGAGAACGCCGTCGTCGGCGAACGGCGCGTGCGCATGTGAGCTCGGCACTAGCCACGCCTGCGAATACGCGTGCAGGCTTATGTACACCTGTAACAAATTATTGATACATTTTGGTGTCGAAATATTTCAGAATAAATAAACTGAAGTCAAAAATTTAATAATATCACTATTACACACATTCGAATCGCAAAATAGACACACATTTACACAACGTAATAAAGTTACTAAAAATATTATAATCCAAAGAATTCCTTAATACCTACTATAAAAAGCTCTGCCGAAAGTTATTTAACTTTTTAACGGACTACTTATAGGAAAATTTTTTTTAAGACCTTTGTCTTAATATAGTACCTACCTACATTACGAGTTGCGACACAAGTGTGAAAAACACGTGTCAATTAAATTAAAACATCACCACTCGTTTCGAATTTCCTTTTTGGACGTGTCTCGTACGACGTTTTTTACGTAGTACAGATATATGGCCCTCCGAAATTTTGGACCTGACGTAAAATGAGCCACTTCTCGCACTAGAGCCTAAAAAAGGCACCATCTGTACTAAAATAGTATTTCGTAACTAGTGCGGGAAAACTTTTTTTCGGCGAGCGTGAAAGTTGGAGCCCGAGTGAAACGAGGGCGACAATCACCCGAGTTAAAAAAAGTTTTTGCACGTGTAAGGGACGATTTTTTCATAACAAGTGCGCCAAAAAGAGAAATTACCGCGCGCGAAGCGTGCGCAAAGTTCGTTTTTGCGCACTAGTTAGGAAAAATATATACCTAATTTTAGAAATAGTAATCAACAATATGCACAAGTTCTATTCATTTACTACTCAAAATTCTGTTGAAGTGGGTTCTTGACAGTATAACGATATTTTTCAAGTGACAACTGGATTTTGAACTAATATACAGGGTGTTACACCACCCCTTGAAATCCCTGAACGGGGTGATTTGGTAGGCCATACTGAACTACTTTTACTATGGGGCCAATCACAAAATCTAAAAAAAAAATTGTCTTTTTCATACATTTTGAACGATCGATAACGACATTTTGTATGAAAGAGCCATTTAGATTTCTGGGTTAGCTCCATTAAGTCCATAGTAAAAGTTGTTCAAAATAACCTACCAAATAATCAAGTTCAGGATTTCAGTGGATGGTGTACCACTAACACCCTGAATAAGATCTGCTTTAACACCAGTAGAAGCTTTTTTAATATTATTTTGACCTATCGAGAGTTTGATATAGTGTCGATTTTTTTATTTTTAAAATATTATCGTTCAACTCGTAATGCTTATTTTATTTATAATCGACTTTTGGAAGTAATTATTGAGTTAGCATGAGAATGACTAAAGACTAAAGTCAAATAAAAGATAAATAAACAGGTTGATAAACATAGAGATACGACTGTCAGCATCTTTAACTTATTAAGACATCTTTCGAGAAAATTTCGAGTTACGGTACATTTCTCTTTATGTTTGTACTTGTACAGTGGCAAAGGCCACGCTGTATAACGTTTAACAGGCATAAACGCGGTATTAGGAATAGGTAACTACGGATAGCTAGTGGGAAACACCAGAGGTTTCCATGTATTAACCTAAATATCGAATAGATCGTTAATTAATTATCGCCTGGCAATTATGTGTTATTACTCCCATAATGAGTAATAGTAATGTTGGAAAAATAGGAAAGTACGCCTTTTCCCATTGTGTGCTTATCATGAACTGGCACCCTGAGTTTAACGCAGACTTAGGTTAAATATTTATCAAACGGGTATTTAAACTGTATTATCTTTATTAGTTTAGTATTTTAGACCCATGTCATATACTGGAACAAAATTATAGCATTTAATAGTGGATGACACCCATGTCATTCACTCGCTCAAAATAGTAATTTTATGTATCTTAATTTGAATCGTATTTGAACGATATAGAACGCATATTTTAGTTATTCTGAAAAACACAAGTTTCTATGAGCCATGTGAGTAGTGTCTGACATGGGTGCCATATACTGTTTTTTTATGGAGATGGAGTGGATGACTGTGCGTAGTGTTATGTCATTCGTTGGGTCATAACTATGTATCATCCATTGGTTACAGGCATTTGTAATAAAACATCCCTAAAATTACCGAAATATGCCCTTGACGACGTGTAAAAAAAGGGCAAGCTTGTACTGACTGTAAAAAACATAATTTGATTCTGCAAGTGACAATAAGCTGGACAATGCCATGTCATTTATTGCGACACCGATCCCATTTTTTCATAGTCATACTTTGGAACATTCCGAATTTTGCCAGTCATTCACTGGTACAATTTGAGACGTCGCGGAAAAGTGAAATTATAGTGTAATGTGTAATAGTTATGTACAATTTATTGTTATAAAAACATAAAGCAAGAACCAGTCTATAAATTTGTATAGATACACATTTAATCCATATGTTTGAAAATTAGGTAGTTTTTGGGAAAAATGCATGAAGTTGCTCCTTATAGTGTCATCCACTGGTACATTTACCTTACCCGTTTATTGGTACGAGCGAGGGGAGTAGAAAGTAAGTCCGCGTCAAACTCACGGTGCTAGCTCATGGTAATGATAAGCACCCAGAATTTCATTCATCGACATGTTGTCCTACTTTTAATTATCTGAAATTTTGTACGTATACGTACCTAGTACGTATAACGTGTAGGCAGTGCTAACTCTTACTCAATTGCAATAGTTATTTGTACAACATTATTTTATAGAATCACGAGCGTAGCGAGTGATTCTGTAATAGAATCTTGAGCGTAGCGAGAGACTCGAAAGACACGAGATTCAAATAACTTTGCTCTCAAGTTGTACATACAACTTTTCACCTCAGCATGGAGAAAAGGAAAATATGTTATTAAACATTTATACGTGCCATCCCGTTATTTTTTGTTTTTGTTTTACCATTATGTTTGTAACAGAAAGTACATAATTATAACTACTAAAAAAATGAAAGCTCATAAAATTTTATAAAACAGTTATAATTATTTAGAAATGAACTCGTGTCGAATTTCTGAACGCGATTCTGACTCGCCTAGTACCACGATATCCGTGTCTTTCTCTCTGTCACACTTATGTATAAGAGCGATAGAGAGGTGGAATGACGGACGCCAATGTTATGTATACTTGGTGGTAGGGGCCATATGCCGTTCGGATACAAGGAATCGGGTCCGATAAAACGCGTCGTCTAATACAACTGGCTGAATACGCTAGGATGCCATGAACGAAAAAAAAAATGCATATTATGACAATTTATAACGTAACATTTTTCATCTCTGTCTTTTTACTAACAAGTGAAAGAAACAAAAGAAAAAGTTGAAGTCTAAACGTCATGGAAAACAACATTCACTCAGTGAGCAAAATCGCACTTTGCTCACTGATTTCGCGAATCAAAAGAAGTCTTTTCGAGCTGCTGAGGTGAAAAAGTCTAATCCACGACACAACACGATTGACAGATACCACGACAAGTTTTTTCTTGTTTTTAATGTAGTATTTATTCAGGATAAACAAAGTAAAAGTTCCGTGAAATAGAAATCACATTTACCATTCGTCAGTATGAAATGGAAAAAGAGTAAGCAAACCTCAAAACTTGCATTATTCCATAATCACGTGCTTTTTTAACACGATATTGTCTTTATTCCCAACTTAAACCTTGAGTTCACATACATTTTTAATTAAAATTATTGATATTTATTAGTATTAAAAGAAAGATGTCCAATGTTATGGAAAGTCAGCTATATTTGTTTACATTTTTAGGGTTCCGTAGCCAAAATGGCAAAAACGGAACCCTTATAGATTCGTCATGTCCGTCTGTCCGTCTGTCACAGCCGATTTACTCGGAAACTATAAATGCTACAGTAATGAAATTTGGTTAAAATATGTGTTGTATGAACCGCTACAGGATTATGATACTATACCTATTGTAAAAAAACCCATTGGAATGGGGGCCCTCCATACATGTAACCGAGGGATAGAAAAAAAATTTTAGTTGTATATAAGCGTGTGGGGTATTACTAGAAAGGTCTTTGAAAATGATATGAAGGTTTATAAATCTCATTGTCATTTAAGCAAATAGTTTTCGAGATATCAGCTCTCAAAGACTGAAAAATGTGTCCCCCCTCTATTTTTTAAACTACGCGATATAAAATTCTAAAAAAAATATATGTTACGCACATTAATAAACTCTATCAACGATTTTTGGTTTGATTAAATTATCTCTTATAGTTTTTGAGTTAGGTTGATTTAACTGTATTTTTTTAATGTTAAATTGATAATGGTACGGAACCCTTCACGCGCGAGTCCGACTCGCACTTGGCCGGTTTTTTTTTATTTTCAACTGACGAACTGTATAGATCGAAGCTACGTACTGGAAGACGTCAGTTAATGACATAATGACTATCCCCCTTATTCATAAACGTCTGCTAACTTAACAAGCCGCTAATAATTGTTTGTCCCTTTCGGTCTTAACAATGTGTACATAAGAGCAAAAGGGACAAACGATGATTAGCGGCTTGTTAAGTTAGTAAACGTTTATGAATAAGGGGGTAATTGTATAGCCCGTCCACTTTTTACGGTTCCGTAGTAAACTATGAACCCTTATAATTTCGTCTGTCTGTCCGCAGCATACCTCGGTGGTACCTACTAACGTACTAGAAATTTGCAATTAGATATTAGTATATATATTGGTACCTATATAGAATAACGTATAAAGTGGGGACGATCCTATAGAATCGTTGAATAGAATAGGTCTTTGAAAAAAAGATAAGAAAAGAAAGATTTTTTCCAAGTCAATGTTTTCCGAGATTATTATTCTTACAGCATACCTACAATAAACTTATATCTAATACAGTTCCCTGCAAAACTGTATCCACAGTTTGACTGCATTTGCAGATATGCAATTGTCACCCAAGTGTTTTCAGTAGGTGTAACTTTAATTTTCTTTTAAATTTAGATTTATTTGTCTCGAGCCGGATAATCTCGGGCAGACTAAGTATTATAGAAATTCGGCAATTTTATTTTCTTTGTTCTGTCACCATAATAATTTGTAACGCGGAGTATTTCATATTTCTGTACGGCCACTGATCTTGTGTTATGATTATGTTGTACTAGATAACAAAATGGGTCCTCCCCCCTCTAACTTTTGATCAGTAGGTCCAAAAAATATGAAAAAAAATCATGAATTTTATTTCGAACATAATTGGACCAGCCGTTTTTGAATAACTACGGAACCCTACACTGAGTATGGTCCGACATGCTCTTGACCGTTGTTTTATTTTAAGACCAAGTTCACTATACAAATACTATCTACGGCTAATTGTACCTACATTACAAAAGTGGATGGGCCACTGATAGAAAACCGTAATTACACGGGTGGGATTAAATTACAAAAAAATATGACGCTAACGTTAGTTGGTTTGATTAAGTTAAACGGTACGCGGTATTATGGAATACTACGTATCTACAGTAGACCAGGTACGTCCAGATATTATAATGCCTGAATTACCCAGATAGGGCAATAGTATTGGAATTACAAAAAAAATACTACTAGATATGGTGACTAGATAGATTTTTTTTAATCCAATAGAATGGGATAGCATTGAATAGGTCTTTAAAAAACTAAAAAAAGTAAGGGTCTCAAAACTCTCAAAGGAAAGTTTCTTTCAAAGTCAACATTTTCGGAGATAACCGCTCCAGAAATGAAATTAAACGTGTCCTCTAACTTGACGCATGTGTAAAACAAATATGAAAAAATCACGAATAGAATGCTCTAGCTTACTTTAAAAGAAAACTATTTCGAACATAATCGACCCAGCGGTTTTTGAATAACTACCGTACCCTACTCTGAGCATGGCCTGACATGCTCTTGGCTGGTTTTTTATTGTTACCTTAATCTGTCCTCTGTGCTCAGCTAGAAACTCTGAAACAGCTCTTGTCTCCGGTTCGCTGAACGGGTGCGGTCCAGCGTAGTTGTCAGCGCAAGGGTCCCTCGATGAATCCTTTTCTCCCCAGTGGTAGTCCCAGTTTCTGTCTGCGTCTACTCCCACACACTCCGTGCGACCCCAATTCCATGGAAACCTGTGGAAAACGGCTAATTAAATAGGTACTAAACATATTTAACATAAGTAGTTAGTACCTAACTAGATAATTAGTAGATGTTAAGATTTTACGATGGTCTAAAATCATGTGGATATTGCAGAGGCTCTTAGTAATAGCTAAGATATCATTGGATATCATTTTAACAATGTTTTCGTTTTTAATAACGCTTTCCTTTCACGTACGAGAAGGCCGCACTGTTTAAATAACGCAAATGTCTGCATTCCAGGTACCCACTCAAGTAGGAAAAGATGGTGCCAATACTGCCAACCTTTCCCTAGTAGATATTCATATAGATCCCGACTGTTTAGTGTAACGCTTCTAAAAAACTATGGGCCAAAATTGAATATTTTTATGACCAGAAAATAGGAATACCTACTTTCGCCATACCAAATTTCATGAAAAGTGTTTCAGTACCTAGCTTAGGAGTGAAAACGTAACACACAAACAGACAGAGAGAGCTAGTTTCCCATTTACTATATTAATAGTGCCGCAAATCAGTGGTATTGGTGTCATAGGGCCAATATACTTGTAGATTGAAATGTACAATATAAATGACTGCTTTTTGCGAGCTCTTGAGTTTGTGCACAACCATATACATTTTTGGGAATTGGCCGATTACGTATTTCGTTATCGATGTCAGCCATAGATCCCAAAAACTGTTTCCGATACTGACAGTATTGAAGCTATTAAGGTGCGTTTAAACCAAAAGAGCATTCGCTGTTCTAGCGCCCGTTCTACGAAATCAACCAATCACGTTCTGTGTACCGATCGAATTTCGTAGAGTGGGAGGTTAGAACAGCGAATGCTCTTTTAGTTTGAACGCACCTTTAAAGGATGTCCCTTCCATTTTTTGGACATTTATTTAATAGGCCAAATAAAATGTAGGTACATTATTTAATTAAATTTTAATATTTAAAATTTCCATATCGTGTCCAATACAAAATACCTATGTAAACTATGTATGTATTTACTTTTGCGGTGCGGCAGTTTTCAAGTATTTAGTTTTATGTATCGAGTGAAACCTAACGTTACCGATATCAGTTACGTAATGCATTCTATCGCACTCGCACTGACATATTGGAGCGAGCACGATGGCATGATTTACGTATCGAATAAAATCTAACGTAACAGACTCTTGTCAACTCGTGGTACGGCTGCAGAGTGCAGGGGGTATACCATGAAGTACTAATACGGTTCAGTTTTGGTCGAGAGAAAGGAACAAGGCTATTCGAGTCGTATATCTCGGTCCCTTTCCCTGAACCTAAACTGACTCGCATTAGTACGTCATGGTAACCCCCCAGATCTTAGCGCTCGCTCCAATAAATCAGGGTGAGCGCTATATAATGCTTTACGTTTCGAGTAAAACCTAACGTAACTGATATCGGTAACGTTAGGTTTCACTCGATACGTGAAATGCTTGAAAACTGTAGCCGTACCTACCATGACTTTGCAAATATCGGTAACGTTAGGTTTTACTCGATAGGTACGTAATGCATTTTATTGCAATCGCACTGATATATTGCAAAGAGCGCGATGGCCGATGGCCTGCTTTACGTATCGAGTTTGGCCTAAAGGTAGTTAATTTATTATAATTAGAAAGAGCATTATTGTATTATTATTGTATCTTAGTAATAATTTTACATCGGACATCAACATAATAATCTGTTCAATGGGTATCCCTCAGACAACTAGAAGTATATACAATAAATATGACCTTATCTACTTACATAAAGATCACATGCATTCTAGAGAGAAGACAAAATCAAAAATAAGAATGTTCTTATACACATTAGTTTAACTGCTATTATGACGACTCTTTATTTATGAAAACTCTTAAGTGCTATTATTATTATTGTTCATCAGTGCCTCAATACTACAAGGTTCTATGCTCTAGTGCCCAACTTGACATTTGCACATTGCCTCATTGACACTAAAGGTTAGATTTAATATCACAAAAAAATACATAGAACGTTAGAATGATGAGATTGATGAGGCAGCGCGTTACCTATGTCAAATTGTTAACTCTAAGCGCTCGTCACTGACCCGGTAGGTACCTACTTAAACTTAAACGTACTTAAACTTTTAACTAATTATCGATTAATAACAAACCCGTAATAGAAGAAATAAGCTAAACAGAACTGAATTCAAATATGTCTCGTCAAGTCACATCTCGTCGTTAAACACTTAATAACACTGCTCATACTATCTTTACATATTTAGAATAGTGTTCAGAAAAATTTGCTAAGTAATCCGTTGGATATTTAGGATCTCCAGAAACGCATCCTCCTTGACATTGGCAGCCCAAAACATTGCAAGGCCCTTTTCCGCAAAATAAGCCCTTAGGTGGTTGGCCATTGTTACAAACGTATACCTTGCACGGTCCAATATTAAAGTTTATTGGGTTTATACTTTTCAGAGGAGTTAGTCTAGTGGCGTCAGGAACAACGTCGCGACATGCTTCATCTGTTAGTGGTTCAAATGAAACGGGAAAACTTGTACAACATTTACATTCAAGTTTTTGAAATTGTAGTAATGTGCAACTAATTAAAAAAATAACCTTCATCTTCTTCTCCTCTACCAATAAAAAATAAGAGTTTTCTATAATACTGCTATAACTAGCTGTTGACATGGAGCTAGTCAGACACAGTATGGTAATAGTATGTATTCTAATTTGGCTTTTATATAATATAATACAATAATTGAACAACGGCGTCACTTTCTAAACAACACCTATTGGATCATTCTTTGATGACATCAGTTAGCTCGTGTGATGTTACATAGTTTAAATACAGTAAAACCTCGATAAAATGGAATTTCAAGGGTGTTGTTGTACTCGTGGAATACATATTGTAGTAAAGTGAGTTTATATTCACGAAGACGAACAAACACACAAAAGAAGGGTTTTTTAAAGTGGCTAAGTTCGTATTATTTACTCGTAACATTTATCTACCTACTTATGTCATGAGATTTTTATAGAGCCTTCTAAAAAGGGACACCACCGGTGACCGAAGAGCCGGCAGCTTCGTCGGGTAACGAATTAGCATTGCGATACAGCGGAAAATGCTGCCAGCATTCTCGGCACCATGCCAAAAGGATCCCATTTTTAGGATTGATTAGAAAACTAGGAGCCCTTATAGTTTCACCATATCCGTCTCTCCGTAAATGTCTGTTTGTTCGCAACATAGCTCCGTGACTATTAGTTCTAGAAATTTGGAGTGGCTACATATCAATCACGCCGACAAAGTGGTAGAATAAAATATACAAAAATTGGTCCCTCCGCTGCATGTAAAGAGGATGATTTTTCTATTTTGTGAAAATTCTGTATAATGGGTATCGTTGAATAAATATTTAAAAAAAAAGTCACAAAGGAAAGTTTTTAAGACAATATTTTCGGAAATAACCGCACGAGCAGAAAATAATAATGTGTGTGTGTGTGTGTGTGTATGTGTGTACTTTTGATCCGTAAGTCAAGAATGTTTAGAGAAAACTTCAAAAGAAAGTTATTTCGAACGTAATCAGCCGGTTGTTAGATATATTTTTGTTAATTTAGTTTGATTCATAGGGGTTTGCCTACATTTATATACTTATTATAATGTAAATATGACCTGTGTGTTAAATTATAATTACAAAACGTGCCTTTACGCTGCATTGGCAAATCGAAGACGCGATTCGCACACAGTTTCATTACATATAAGAACTTTCAGATTTCACTCTTTTAAGTTTGTATGAAATAACTAAATCGTCTCCAAAATTACCGTGATCAACACTGGCGTATGATAATTTATTTCATATACAGTGAATATTCCTATTTACCAGGTTTCACTATTTGAACACTTTTTTGGACTTGAAACGATTGTCTTAGAATTAGGTATCATTATAGATTTCAGCATAGGTAACAAAGCATGTCGAAGATATTTTTGGTAAGAATTTCTAGTTTATTTACCTGTATGTATACATGTTGTACCTAATATACTCTACCTACATGTATCTATATTTCTGCTTTATTTCGGAAACGGACTTATTTACGTATTTTATACCATTTTGTATACCTACTTAGTTTTCGGTTGATCGCTCTACCGTGTCTTATAACTTTATAAGTCGATCAACAGAATGGATAATAAATAATAACTTTGTGTGGATTGGGTGAGGGGTTCCTTCTTTTTCAGTTAGGTATTGTGAATGTACCTGAGCAATTTTGAATTTTACTGTTGAATCCCATTTTTAATTTAATTTTTTTTGTACATTCTCTACTAATAATTACGAGCTTTTTCAATTCCTGTAGGAGACAAAATATTTCCTAAGTTTTTTAATCCACAGTGATACCTTTTTCATATACTTTTATACTGATATATTATCTTAATTCTTAACTGAGAGTACAACTCTAAAAACATGCGTGAAAAATGAGGGGAAATTTTTCTCCTATCTATACCTCATAATTTTGAGTAGAAAAACAAAAAAGTTTCTAGTAAAAAAAGTTTTTTTCAACAACAGTAGGTAACTATAAAAATTGCCCACTTAGGGAAACATTTTGAATTTTATTTATATGTTCATGACATTCTAATAAAATTGTAGCTAAAATGTACCTCATATATCGTCCAGGATAGTGCAATACCACGTATCTAAGACATGTCATTAAGATTCTTATTTCAAACATACTTCTATGGAATCTAATCTTTATCTCCATGTGTTAGTTACGCGGTATTGCACTATACCCGACGATATGGTTTTCACCTTTATTGGTTTTAATCGTATACATGTAGTTTTGTCTGGTTAGCTGGAACATGAACTGATACTTAATGTTCATTGTCAGGGGGTTACCTCGATCTACTAATTCAATTCAGATTATTAATTGCGCTGTGCCAGTTCCAAGCAATAAGGGTGCGGCTCCACTGACGCGGAGAGGAGCGGAGATGTGCAAAATTGACCAATTACATTCTTCAAATTCAAAATTCGAAACACTGTGATGCGGCCTCATTGGCCGAGCTGCCATAGCTCCTCTCCGCTCGGCGTCAGTGGAGCCGCACCCTAACTGTCAAAACTGACCAGGTGAACCTAAATGAAATCGCATTAAAAGATCATGGTAGGTTAGCCTCCGTGGTATCTTTTACTGTATATTTAATATACCTTTCTCTTAGTGGACGTACGACTTGTTTATGAGAGATTATGATATAGAATAAATAAATATGGGAGTTTCTTACACAAATCAACCTAATCCTACGTTACCTAGGCTCAATTAAGGCTTGTGCAGAGTGTGTACATATGTATACAATTACATATATGGTACTAGCTATCCCTGCTCGAAAGTTATGTTTATGAGTAGGTATGTTACCGAAGAACCTGTTCTGTGGGGATCGTCTATATAAACATAGTTCAACGTTTATATTTGTCGAAATAAGATAAGGAACCGTGTCCGGTCAGAAACAGTTACTTAAATGGTGCCATTGCCACATTTCCAGTACCTAAAGAGAAAACTTGACGATTACTGCGTAAATTCTACTATGACGAGGTAAGAAATGTGCCAATTTGAAATAAGAATGTGCGAGGAAGTCGTCAGCTCTTCGGTCTTGAGTTAAGAGTTCTATTTAAAACTTATGATGACTTCTAATTATTATGGGGTCAGCAGTGTATGTGATAATTTGATAAATCGCAATTCATGAACACTACCGAATGCTATTGCGAAATAAACTAAATTACTAAATTATTTCGATTCAATCCCACAATGTATTGATAAGTAACTAACTGCGTGAAACTTGTCACTAGGTACATAACTATAATAAAAATCTTGTAACCGCGCTGCACTTATGACGACTTCTAATTATTATGGGGTCAGCAGTGTATGTGATAATTTGATAAATCGTAATTCATGAACACTACCGAATGCTATTGCGAAATAAACTAAATTACTAAATTATTTCGATTAAATCCCACAATGTATTGATAAGTAACTAACTGCGTGAAACTTGTCACTAGGTACATAACTATAATAAAAATCTTGTAACCGCGCTGCAATGATCTCTAGGTATAATGGATTTCGATTGCAAAAAAACGATCCAGTTTAGTTTTATCATTGACGCGTATTTAAACTAAACTGTTGTTAGCGAGCGAAACTCGGCTTCCCAAGTACTCACAGGTACCTACAAACCGATGAATTTTTTCATGTTTTTTGGACCAACGGATCAAAAGTTAGAGGGGAAGAATAGCGGTCATCTCCAAAAATATTGACTATTGAAAAATACTTCTATTTGAGACCCTTATTCTTTTTAAAAGACCTATTCAACGATACCCCACACTATAAATTTACAGCAAAATCAAAAAATCACTTAGGTACCTACTATTTAGTTAGTTTTACTACTAGGGAAGTACCCGAAAAAAAATGAATTTTCTACATTTTATTCTAACACTTTGTCGGCGTGATTATTATATATAAGTACCTGTACCAAATGGCAAATTTCCACTACTACTAGTAGGTAAAATTTATCTTCAGTCATTCGTATTGCGTTACAAAGGTTCGGTAGGATCCTCATTTGTTCCTTCCTGTAAAAGTTTATCCCTTGCCCCATACCGTATTCTTCCGCGGATCCATAATCTTTTAGCTTCCTTGATTTCAACTAATAAACAATCACCGTGATTTTTTATTTTTATTCGTAATTCCTATCGTTGCTCGTCCTCCATTTTGTTCTACACTTTGCACAACACAAACCACAACTAAGCAACGTGTAAACGATTAGTTAAACCTTAACACTCAACAAGTTCTTTAACTACAACATCGTAAAAACATGTTAACTAATCACTTCTCACCTGCACTTGCTACTTAACAAAATGTAAACAAGCTTTGAGGTTAATTTTTTTAAAGATATTTCGATGTTGGTATTGGTACATACTAAAAGTTCATTGTAATGATTGGTAGACTCGGTCGGTAGCGAGAAGGATCGTCTTTCCGTTCCACCCTGTATATAAAGTTAATTTAGAAAAATACTTTTTTTACCCTTTTTTTAAAAAGACCTATTCAACGATACCAACCCGACTGTCGGGTAGGTATCGTTAAATGTCAGATCCCGACAATATAATTATATGATTACAGCAAAATAAAAAATCATCCCCAATTTAAGAGTAAGAGAAGTGCCCAAAATTTTTTTTCCTATTTTTTATCCTACCATATTGTTGGCGTGATTAATATTGTATACTTATTTGAAAATATTGTATAATTATTTATTTCAAATGTATAGTGTAAAACGGCCAAGGAGCTATACAGCAGCAAACAGACAGATGGACAGACGAACATGGCGAAATTATAAGGGTTCCTAGTTTACTACGGAACCCTAAAAAGTACTAACCATCCTATGTAATAATCCTCCGACTGGTCTTGCAGCCGAGACCGTGTTTTCTTCCACAGTCGGTCGTGTGTGTGCGAGTGCTCGTAGCCGTCCGGGTTCAGCACTGGCATGATGTAGAAGTCGGCCTGCTTGAGTACGTCCAGCTCTGCTCCTGATGCAATAAAACAAAAGCCAATATGAGGGTCTGTGCTATATTAACACACCACGATCGACGAGATGTTTTTTCTACCGCAATTATAAATTTGTAAGAGTTGGCATTTGAGTTTCCAGCGCCGCTTGAAACTAGTGGTTTCACGTTTCGTTTCTCGATTTTATCGCTAACATTTTCAAAGATAATATTCGTTGCTGTCGAGGGTTATAAACATAGTTTCACTTAGTAAATTCTAACTTGTAGCTATTTAAACGTACAACGGGTCACTTCTAGTAGGTACTAATGTTATGAGAGCTTATTAATAAACCCGATCCTCGTGCTGAACATTATTCAGTAGTAAAAACTGGCTCATAAAAAATAAACAACATACAAACATAAAAGTTTAATTTGGACTGGTTCCGTTGACGACAGTCTACTAATATTTTTAATTACAGGATTAATATAATCGGACCACAACTAAGTATCTTAAAATTCTTAGGTCCATTTGTAACTCGCTGCTTAATAAAAATAATAAAGTTTATTGCCCGAATATCCCCCTTTATCGCGAAGCCAAAAGTATATTGCCAATGAGTTTGAATAAGTTTCACTCTGGTCTCTGTTCCAATGTATTCCGGTCCAACCTCAGGTTGAGCTTCACGAAACTATGCATGAATATGATGAGATTGATGAGCTATGGATAGCGCTATGGACCGATTTACGTATCGAGTAAAAACCAATGTAACCGTTATTAGTTTTCAACTCATGGTGCGGCTTTTTTTGTTTTTTAATTTTTTATTCTGTGTTTAAGTCATAGGTCCTCGCTTCCAATACGGCGACCTACACTCTTAATACTTTGTGTATTGTATTTGTCAACCAATTGGAACCATGTCACAATGGTTCCAATTGGCGCTGGAACGGGAATGGCGCTACTAGGCTACTACATATCAGATTGTAAGAAACTTTACTATAGTTGCCGACCTCCAAGAATGAACATTTGACAGCTTAGTAAATGAGCCTCATATATATATTATGACGTTCAGACTACCGGAGAGATCGTGAGTCTTACCCTCTTATTAACAAGGATTAATTTATAACTGTCCAAAGTTCACACCTAGAAATCGGCAACTATCCTTATTATTTTGACAAGCTTTTCGAGCGGCCCAAAGTTGCAATTGGTTGAGTGGTACATATCATGTCAAAGGCATGCAACTTAGTGCTAAATATTTACAATATGAATGTTAGAGGGTTCTCAGTTGCATTTTGGTATACCTAATTAAATCTGGATTTAAATGTCAATCTGACAATGATTAAATTGGGGGTTGAGAATAGTTAGTGCAACATGGTACGGCTACAGACAGCGAACTCACTCGGTGAATATGAATACTAATAATTAATGGTAAATACCTAGACCCTTTTCTCCTTCTACTAGGGCGTGGAGAATCCAGGTAGCAACGGCGGGCGCTATCCACTCTCGCGCATGTGCTCCTGCCTCGAGCCACACAGCTGGCTTCATTCGAGAACGCAACTGCCACTTCTTTTTCGGATCCTTAGACTTCGTTCCAGTCGGTTGAGTCTCATTCGATGGAAGTGAAATCTAAATTCGAGAAAATATAACACTATGTATTTAAGTAGGTATACATTTTGACAGCCAATATTATCGAAGTTCATTAGGTACGAGATAGCACCATTATTTGAATGGAGACGCTTAAAGGGTGTTAAGCGTCTCCGATACACCCCTTAGTTGGGTTGGGCAGTTAAAATACAAGGTGGTTCAAACTTCGACATATTCCATTTTTTTTAATTTTTTTTTATTTTGTCGGCTATCAGAAAATCCCCCCCCCCATGTATGTTAGCCGTTTTTTCGTAGTTTACGATTTCAATTAATTTTCTTTGCTGTGAAATTGCGCGATGTAAATTTACTTATTAAAAAAAACATATTTTTTTATCTATTTCTTAAATAGTTTGGCGGGTGTGTCACTTCACGACTATAATACAAAAGTTAAGGGTTTCTAGGAAGGCCAATATTTTGATACTTATTTATGAAGTCGTCTAGCTTTCTGTTTATTTATAAATATATGTAAAACTCAGTTAAGGTTTCTGTGTATGGATGTGACAACTCACAAATCTGTATAAAATACTCAGCTCTATGATGTTCTTAATTATGACAATACCTTTACAGCCACTAGTGGCAGTCCTTCGGAAGATCGCCCCAAGGGCACCAGTTCGAGGAGGTCGGCATGGAGGTGCTGCAAGTACTCCAAGTACCGTAGAATGTCAGCGTAGCGATGGTATCGACGCCATGTCATCGGGTGGCCTCGCAACTGTTCCAATTCTAATCTTTGTTTCTTTGACAGTCGGGGATTCTCATATGTAATCGCCTTCTGTAAGACAATTAAAATGGAATAATAATAATTGACCAAAAATAATGTAATATTCGTTTCAGGTTCGTTCGGTAAAAATAAATTAGTACGATTGTCTGTTCGGGACTTCGGGTGGTCTTCTGTTCTGGTTGTATTTGAACGGATTGAGTGAAACTTTCTCGACAGGTTATATCAGATAATTTGAATATATAGTAGGTAGGTACAGGTACCTACATATTACGTGGGTTTGTAATATATGTTTTATAATTATACTCAGATAATAAAAAAAATCGTGTAGACACGGAGGCCCGTGTTATTATCAGTTGTCTAGAGCAAGTACATATTTTTGAATGTAATAGGTGGAAAAGTCAAAACATCATTTCAATTATCTACTTAATATTAACTTAGTAGAATATCACTTACCAGTAAATACTCTTTATTTACCTGCAAATCCCAAATAACGACGTCAAAATCTATTTTAGAGGATTTCATGTGATCTTTGACATCGACGAGAAGGTCTGGCGGAACCAACAGGTCCGTTGATCCGTTGAGTGATGGTGGGGTCCACCACATGAGGTCGGACCCTTGGGCTTCCTCCTGCAAGTCTAGCATTTCGCGGACTTTCCACTGAGCGTCTGGGTACGCTCTCAGTAACTGAAAACCTTTGTAGTTTTTCTTCAAAGATTTCTTGACCGGTTTTTTCTCTGTCATACATAAACAAATAGTTAGTATAGTCGATCATCAGAAAACTATTGCTATGTGCAATAGCGATATCGGCAATCCCGATCAGTAACAGTTTAAATCTAACTTTTCAATGTTATGCCATGCTGCTTCTTATTACGAGGATCTTATTATCTAAGTATGTTTAAGTGAGCATATCCATGTAATCCAGTCCAATCTAAACGTGCATATAGATACCTACCTAGGCTACGTACACCAGAAGAAAGTGAGATGCACAGAATCGATAATGTTTTTATTGTCTTCTATCCCACAATGTAAGTGCATTGGTTACATTTCTTTTTATTCATTTTACTTACTTTCATTGCCAATGTATGCGCCGTCGTCTTCTTCGGAATCTAGCAATGTTTGAAACCAGCCACTTGTAGAAGTTGTCATAGGTGCAATAGTGGTCGAAGTGGTGGAAATGCTATGTTTCTTTGGTTTCGTTTTTTTTGTCCAACCACTTCCAAACCAAGGTGTTTTAGCATTCCAAATCCAATTATAAATACTAGATATAAACCCTGGAAAGAAAACAATCAAAACATGTTTATTCGATTTACATCCAAACTTCGGCAACATTTTTGTTATGTTATGAATTATGATATAATAGGGAAAATCGAGTACCTACTACCAACATGATGTCGATATTAGTAGATATTTTAATGAATCACAGATAATCAGAAATACACTTTGTACAATTTGTAAATTGTTATATTTTATCGCAAAGTGTAAGAAAAAGTTTGGGCATAAATAGACATTTAATATCACCTGACTTTTAGACCTACGAAAATAAAGAAAGTAATTTGTGGTAGGTATAAATGAGATGACTCGCAATAGTCGCAATGATGTTTTGTAAAAGTAGAAAACCGGCTTGGCAGTGGGGCAGTCAGTGCAATCTCGAACAGAGCGAGAGCAGGAACGATTTAATTTCGCGCCAACCCTCATCATCCCACCTTGTCTAACGAGCAGGTTTGGATAGAGACGGGTGGGCCGACAGCAGGAAATCAGGCAGGTAATAGCGCGTGAGAGCCTGCGCAGCGGGGCAAGCGCCGACGAGTGCCGGCTGCACAGATCATTTTCCACATAACTCACTGATTGGCCACGCGATAACAGCCGGAAAGCCATTTGAAACCACCCGTATAACGTGCGAATAGACCCTTAATTTTATAACGAACACATTTTTCTCGCAATGTCGCATAAATATTTTGAACAGATACTTAAACATTGCCTTGCCGTGTGGTGACGGCAGTAAGAATACATTTGTCACCACCCCAACTCTTCCCGTGGGTGTCGTAGGAGTCGACTAAGGGACTAAAGTGTTACTGATCATACACTTGACCCGGGTATGTCTGAAAACTACGACCAAGACCACCGGGGGATGGGCAGCAGCATCCCTAAAGTGCGGTGGAGACACTGCGATTGCCAACCCGCATGCCAAGCGTGGCGATTATGGCAAATACCCCCCAAAATAAAATGATAGCACAAAAAAGGCCGCGGCCCCGAGGTTCCGGCGACCCCCGGTGCCCTGGTTATGGTAGCGGCCAGGGTGCTAGCGGGGTCAGGGGTGCTAAGAATCTCCGGCAAAGATCCGGCTACCACCACCGACGACCTCTGGCCCTGGCAACTTATAACACACGTACACTGCGGACCGACGAAAAGTTAGTGGAACTGGAGGAAGGATTGAGCAAGTTGCGTTGGGACATTGTGGGATTGTCAGAAGTCCGAAGAGAGGGCGAGGACACGATAATCCTAAAGTCCGGCAACTTGCTCTATTTCCGGGAGGGCGACCAACAGTCCCAGGGAGGTGTCGGGTTCATCGTCCACAAGTCCCTCGTAAACAACGTGGTGAAGATCGAGAGTGTGTCGGCTAGGGTGGCGTACCTTATACTCAGAGTATCTGAGAGATACTCGCTGAAGGTCATACAGGTGTACGCGCCGACTTCGACACACTCCGACGACGAGGTGGAGGCTATGTATGATGATATCTCAAAAGCCATGCATAGCTCCAGAACCTACTTCACCGTTGTTATGGGGGACTTCAACGCGAAACTGGGCAAGAGAGATGGTGACGAACTGAGGGTGGGGCAATTTGGGGTTGGACGTCGGAACCACCGGGGCCATCTGCTGGCTGGTTTCTTGGAGAAGGAGGGACTCTACATGATGAACTCCTTCTTTAAGAAACGCGAGCACAGAAAATGGACTTGGATGAGTCCCGACGGTGCAACTAAAAACGAGATCGACTTCATCATGTCGACGAAGAGACATATATTCAACGATGTTTCTGTGATCAGTACGGTTAAAACCGGTAGCGATCACCGCCTGGTAAGAGGCACGTTGAATATATGTCCTAAGCTAGAACGCTCGCGACTGATGAAGTCTACGCTCCGTCCTGCACTCCATCTCCAAAACCCCGAGAGCTTTCAGTTGGAACTCCAAAACCGTTTCGATTGCCTAGGCGATGATGTGGACGTATTCAGCGACGGGTTTGTGGAAGCTATCCATAGCGCTGGGTCTAAGTTTTTTAAGACCCAGCGGACAAATAAGACCAGAAAGCTCTCAGACTCCACTCAGAAGCTAATGGAAAAAAGAAGTGAACTGGTTCTACAATCCTCAGTTGATGCGACTTTATACCGGCAGCTCAACAGACAGATCTCTAAGTCCCTCAAACGCGATATGCGCCAATTCCGTACCAAGTGTATAGAAGAAGCCATCGAGCGGAACAAGGGCTGTAAAGTTTTTGCAAGGGATCTGTCTGTTGGGCAAAGCCAGCTCGCCAAATTAAAGACTGAGGATGGTAGAATCGTCACATCTGGATCTGAGCTGCTGAGTGAGATAGAGGGTTTTTATGGACAGCTGTACACGTCAACTAGCAGACCCGAAGTTGATCTAGCGGAAGACCTCAGAGCTAGACTGACCCGACACTATACAGAAGATATCCCGGACATCAGCCTGTGCGAGATTAGAATGGCTCTTGAACAGCTCAAAAATAACAAGGCGCCTGGGGAGGACGGAATTACAGCTGAGCTTCTGAAGGCGGGTGGTAAACCGATCCTTACGGCCCTTCAGAAGTTGTTCAATTCCGTCTTACTGGAAGGGAGAACGCCAAAGGCATGGAACAGAGGTGTGGTGGTACTGTTCTTCAAAAAAGGTGACAACGCTTTATTGAAGAACTACCGACCCATCTCACTTCTGAGCCATGTCTATAAGCTGTTTTCAAGAGTCATTACGAATCGTCTTGCACGCAGGCTTGATGACTTCCAGCCTCCCGAACAAGCCGGTTTCCGAAGAGGCTTTAGTACCGTAGACCACATCCATACGCTTCGCCAGGTTATACAGAAGACCGAAGAATATAACCTGCCCCTCTGTTTAGCGTTTGTGGACTACGAGAAAGCCTTCGATTCGATCGAAACATGGGCAGTACTACAGTCTCTCCAACGGTGCCAAGTCGACTACCGCTATATCGAGGTGTTGAAGTGTTTATACGAGAGCGCCACAATGTCAGTCCGACTCCAAGACCAGAGCTCGAAACCTATTCTGCTGCAGCGGGGAGTTAGGCAAGGAGATGTCATCTCCCCTAAGCTGTTTACCGCTGCACTGGAGGATGTCTTTAAGACTCTGGACTGGAGAAGGCTGGGTATCAACATAAACGGCGAGTACCTCACTCACCTTCGATTCGCTGACGATATAGTAGTCTTGGCTGAGACCTTGGAGGACTTAAGTACTATGCTCGTTGACCTCAGTAAAGCCTCCGAGCGAGTTGGTCTTAGGATGAACATGGATAAGACGAAAATCATGTCGAATTCCCATGTAGCACCAACTCCCGTAATAATCGGAGACTTTACACTCGAAGTTGTAGACGAATATATATACCTAGGGCAAACTATTCAGTTAGGTAGGTCCAACTTCGAGAAAGAGGTCAATCGTCGAATCCGACTCGGTTGGGCAGCGTTCGGGAAGCTACGACACATATTTTCGTCCAATATTCCGCAGTGTTTGAAGGCGAAAGTCTTTAATCAGTGTGTGTTGCCAGTGATGACATACGGTACTGAAACGTGGCCGCTTACAATGGGCCTCATAAGAAGGCTCAAAGTCACCCAAAGGGCAATGGAGAGGGCTATGCTAGGAGTCTCTCTGCGTGATCGGATTAAAAATGAGACCATCCGCAGCAGAACCAAAGTAACCGAAATAGCTCTCCGAATCGCTAAACTGAAGTGGCAGTGGGCGGGGCACATTGCGCGTAGAACCGATGGCCGTTGGGGCGGGAAGGTTCTTGAGTGGCGGCCACGTACCGGAAGGCGTAGCGTGGGTAGGCCCCCCACAAGGTGGACCGATGACCTGGTGAAGGTCGCAGGAGTCCGCTGGATGCGGGTGGCGCAGGACCGGTCATTGTGGCAATCTTTGGGGGAGGCCTATGTTCAGCAGTGGACGTCTTTCGGCTGATATGATGATGATGATGACTTAAACATTTATATTTTTTACGTTATAGTTTTAGTGCTTTTACGAGATAAAATAGTTACATTATTATTGTTATTTTAATTACTAATAGGTTTAATAAATAGGTACTAAGCTTTAATGTAAAATACAAAAATGGATGTCTAATTACTTTGGCAGAATTAGCAATGAACAATTTGCAGAACATTCTCAAAATTGCATAAAATTACTGGAAATTTACATAAGAAAATTCTCGTGCAAATTGTCATGAAGAATATTCTCTTTCAGTTTAAGGATTACGTAGGTATTTGTACGTCGCTTTTATCTCGTGCCTATAAATCCCGGTATTTTGGTAGGCTTGCGTGGGGATACAGATCCAACACGTAAAGGAAAAATTTGCGGTGTTGTACACCTGCTGCAACCCATTCACGGGCACAAAAATAGGTATCCTTATCCAACCGTATAGTATAGAGGCTATTGGAGATTATACGGAAAAGATTAATGGGATAATGGGTTATGGTGATGAAGATGTGATGGATAAGAGATGGAGCTATAGAAAAGAAGTCCGGACACCTGCCATAACAATGATTTCTCTTTGCTATCGAGGCAGGCGGTTGAGACGGTGACTTGCCGCAGACTAGATAGGTTGTCAATGCCGTTACAAGAGACAGCCAGGGGTAATACCGGTGTAGGTGGCCCAGGTGTAGAGAGGTGTACACTGCTTTCTGCGCAGAGGCTTGTGACAGCCACTGCACCATTTCGCGACTTACTTACGCAAAGGCCATAGTCGGATTTTCATAGTAAGTCAGCCTTTAAATCAACCAGACTCTAGTATTTTTTTGTGAGTACCTCTTATGGTGAAGAATATTTCTGCTGAGTATCAACGTCCTATCGGTGACAGTTTTTGACTTATGATTTTTTTTAGTTTTTTCTTTAATGTGTTGTATCTCAGGATGTATAAAAGCGAATTGCTTCAAATTTTGAAATAATGTTCTTTATTTAGATATGCATCGAATTTAAAAAAATGAATATCGATTGTCGTATAAAAAAAAGAAAAAAAAAGACCAAAAAATTTTTCATATTTTTTTTGTGTACCTATGAAGTAGTGACACCTATATTTTCTTTTTCTAATTATAGACCATACATTGGCCTACTAGTTGCCTAAGTATCAAAATTTTCCAAGCGGTACTTCTTACCAAAAATCGGCAATATGTGTGGTCAAGTTCTGCATTCAATCGGTGTTTTTCAATGTAGTATACAAACTCTTCATTTATATTTGAGTTTTCTTATCAGGTTATCTTATTTAAGAGTAAATGCTAATGACAACTTAATGTCATCATGATGCAAGCTGTTTATTTCATTATTAATCGGCCGTTTACCATTTCAACTAGCATATCTCGATAATATTTAACTGCAATATATTATTTTTAATGAATATCTCATAAATAATATCGAATTACGCTAGTTAAAATAATAAACGGCCGATTAATAATGAAATAAACAGCTTGCATCATGATGACATTAAGTTGTCATTAGCATTTACTCTTAAATAAGATAACCTGATAAGAAAACTCAAATATAAATGAAGAGTTTGTATACTACATTGAAAAACACCGATTGAATGCAGAACTTGATCACACATATTGCCGATTTTTGGTAAGAAGTACCGCTTGGAAAATTTTGATACTTAGGCAACTAGTAGGCCAATGTATGGTCTATAATTAGAAAAAGAAAATAGAGGTGTCACTACTTCATAGGTACACAAAAAAAAATATGAAAAATTTTTTGGTCTTTTTTTTTCTTTTTTTATACGACAATCGATATTCATTTTTTTAAATTCGATGCATATCTAAATAAAGAACATTATTTCAAAATTTGAAGCAATTCGCTTTTATACATCCTGAGATACAACACATTAAAGAAAAAACAAAAAAAAATCATAAGTCAAAAACTGTCACCGATAGGACGTTGATACTCAGCAGAAATATTCTTCACCATAAGAGGTACTCACAAAAAAATACTAGAGTCTGGTTGATTTAAAGGCTGACTTACTATGAAAATCCGACTATGGCCTTTACACTACCACTACCACCCCTGGAGTATACAGCTCTGACGACGCCTCTCTGGACGGCCAATTAAGGCAAGCCAGAGCTGAGAGACCAACGGGTCTCCTTGGGGTTTAACTCTGACCGACGAAGACACGCCGGAGGCGGGGAGCCTGACTCTCGGGAACACTCGGGTCCGTGGGTTCGTTACTCCCCAACAACTCGCCACAAGCTGCTAAGGATTATTATTTTATTATTACGCTACACGTTGACGATCGCGACATTTGACGTTTAACAGACTGTATCAACTCATTAAGTAGTGACGTAGAAATTGGCCTACGACTCAACAATAAATGTGGGAAGAACAATACCAAGAACTTTTAAATTTCCATGAGAATATTTCCAATGTCCTGCGGGTCCAATGGATGCGGACAACTCACGACCGATCTTTGTGGAACTCTCTGGAGGAGGCCTATGTCCAACAGTGGCTGATGATGATGATGATGATGATTTCCAATGTCGGAAACTTCTCGTCGGAGCATTGCTAAGCAGAATTCATCGTTAACATGTTATCTACCGGCCAGGCTTGTAGGCGTAAAGATAGATAAAATAAATCAAAACTATATAGGTATCTTATTATGGTACCTACAGTGTGTAGCCCTCTGTACTCTGTAAACGAGTAAGTACATGGAATTAAAACTGTGATACCGGTTAGTTATTTAAATTTTTTTTCTTAGCTTCATTTGATTAATTTATTATTTTTAATATTTAATTATTATTTTGACTTTGCAATCATGTTTAATTTTGTGTATTTCTTTATTAATTATTAGACATTTTGCATTGTATTTTGACTATCACGATAAAAATTTGGACCTATCTATACCCTAACATCACATTATATTTCGAATTTTCTTCCTGAAATAAATAAAACTAAACTATTGACGAACACTTTCACGATTGTCGCTCATATTTTAACGACACAAGGAAGTTAATGCAATGCAAAAACTTTCGTTAAACATTGTCCTGACGAGTCGGACTGGACAATATATTTAATGTACTTTAGATTTAGTTATATTTTAATTATTAGGTACTTTTATGCTATACCTTTTATATGCACAATTTGTGCCGTTTAATAAACCACATTTATGATATGGTCGATAAATTAAACTAGGCACTGGACAGGATTAATCATCATTACCGTAATGAATCCATTATTCTGATAAAAAAAGAATTTTGAATTTGAATTTGAATTTATGCCTGTCTGTCAGTCAGTATGTCACACACCCACATTCTTCTGAAACTTAGATGTAAGTAGGTATTATAGTCTGTGAATCGCATAAGATTTTTATAACAAAAACAATGAATTTCGGGGGTTCGCCATACTTATAATCAAACAAATTCAAAAATTCTATTATTAAAATTTATATTTTTTTCTGAAAGTACCTATATTACCTACTGAATAGTTTGCACGAGAGACATTTACAAAGTGGTAAAATGTGTAGAGTAAAATTTAAAATAAGAGAATGCTAAAACTAAAAATATATTTGATGTAGGTATCTACATTCCTATGCAAACTTATTCCGGCCTGAGACTCGGGGCCGCGGTATGTACCATATACCCCTCACTTTATGATGTTGTGGCACAGACGTGGACCGACTGGGACACCACGGACTAAGTTCTAAAAAAGGCGCAGGCGTATTTCCAGAGATGATGGTGTGTTCCTTGGAGCTTGGGGTGGATGTTGGTGTGATGCTCCCATCTTCAACGAACTACGTTTAAGACGGCCGCTGCGGCTGAAAATGCCGAATTTATAAAACCTAATAAATATGAGGGCCTCGGCAAAGAGTACTATTTTGTACCGTTTGGCGTAGAAACTGTAGTTCCATGGAGTCCCAGCTTAATTTAACTTAAAGAAACCATTTAAAACTCAATGTCGAAACGTATCGAAGAGTAGAGTTACTCCTGGTACATATAGCCAATGGCTTACAAAGTCACCCATGAGAAATTACCAATTTAACATGTAATCTCCGATTGCGCATGTTTAGTACGGTCATACAGATCCACTTATACTAGGGTAGTGAGCCACAGGAATTAGAGCAAGGTCAAATTACTTTTTCCACAAGTTGGTGAAAAGCGTCTTTACCCGCTCGTATTAAAGGATAAACGAGCGCTTTACGAGCTAGTGAGGGGAAAATTATTTTACTTTCTTTCTTCTTTCTTTCTTAAATATAATTTAAAAAAATCGCTGAACTAAATATTGTCTAATTTGATGAGTAATTGAGTACAGTCTGTAGGTACTTACTGCTATATTTGTTACCCCTGTTTTAAGTAACACCCGGTATATTTAAAATACATGTTTACTTTGTATTTTTCTTACCGGTTGTCCTGTGTTTCCAATATCGTACATTCGTCTGCCGTTCATTACACTTCTCAAGTAGGAACTGAAACGTTAACTGGAACGGATCCCTCAAAGGGTTCGTCTCTGTACTACTTTTTTTTGTTTGTATTTTCTGTTATATAAAGTTTATAAATACATAAGTACCACTCCATTTTTTGTATGAGGTACCTACCTGAAAACCAACCTGGTTTAGCTTGCTTCTTTGGCGTTTTATTCACTTTATCCGTGTTAAAAAACTCAGATATCCATCCGGATTTCTTAGGAGGGCACGTAGTTTTCTTGTTCTGGGCTAATTTTGTCGGTTTCGCGGTCCTGCGAGCTGCAGTAGTTGTACGGCGCGTCGTTGTCGGCTTCTTGGTGCGTACCGGTGGTCGCCGAGTGCTGGGTCGACGATAGACGTTTGGGGCTGAACCTCCTATCCATTGATATTGCACTCCGGTTCCCAAAGGACGGTTGTGCTTCACTTTAACAGGCGGCCGCTTAGTTACTACAAAGTTCGTGTGACTTTCAATGTTAATTGTTGTACTCTTAACTATCTTATTTTTATTCTCACTAATCGAGTCTTTCACAGTTTTATCATCTTTCAGTCTCACTTTGGTCGGTTTAGGGAAGCGCGGACGTGGTAAAGGGGTCGTCTCGAAAGATTCCTCAGTGTCATCCCATATTATTAAGGGATCCAACGATTCGGAATCCGAGGAGGAGTAGGAAGACGGGCGGCGCGCGAAGGCCGCGCACGCCAGCAGCGCAAGCAGCGTCAGGCGACGCGCCATGTGGCGGGCGTGTGCACATGGCGAGGTGCGAGCGCACTGTACTGGCTGCGCACGCGCGCCTGTGCAACCACCTTCCCTGCCACCGCCATTAAAGCGAAAATGTCGCTTTCAACTCGCTGCTTACACTAGGTCAACTCGCTCGCTTAGGTTTTATGTGTGTTTAGTACTTGTCAAGGCATCAAATGATTTTATTTGCTTCCACATTGTTTGTTACAGACAGTAGCATAGCGTAGATTTAAAAGAAAGTACTTAATTCATATACGTTGAATATGTTTGTGTGCGCTGTCATTGAAAAACGATTGATACGTACTTGTGCAGGGCGTAAAGTAGACCATTTTCTATGGTCCATTTCCCGCGTCGCAGTCTAAAGGGGTGTTACTTCACGTGCGTATTATCAATAATGGTATGGTTTGTAACTAGTCACATGTCATTGCATGCTATGACGATTTGCATTATAGAGCTTTATTTTAGTTATTATTTGCTTTCCAAAAGAGTAAATTGAAATGATCATAGATGCCCACTTTCCTGTTATATATGTATTAGGTACTTAGTGTTATTATATAAGTAGGTGGTTTGTCAACCCCAGTAGCCTAGTTGATTTGATAGTGACCCTGCCTACAAAGCTGGATGTTACAGGTTCGAATCCTGGCGAGGACATTATTTGTGTATTTATTATGTATTATCACAAATATTTGATCCTTGGTCATGGTTGTCTATGTATGTTAAGTATTTATATATATTATATAATATATGGTACCCACCCACTGATATCACAAGCCTAAAAATTGAGCTTGAACACTGTAAAACTGGCACTTAGTCTCGATTTAAGTAATTATCCCGAAAATGTAACATAGAACCCTGTAGCATTAGGGTAGCGAAGTGTCAGTCGTCTATTTGATAGATTAGTAGATGAAGAACGATAAAGGTTAGGATGAATTTCAAAATAATCGTTGTGAGTTTTATCTGATATACCGTTAAACCATATTTCTTCGGTAAATTCTCCAGCATGAGAGAAAGTGACAAGCAAATTATAAATAGGCTTATTATGATCACATGCACTAGAATTTATAGTTTATTTTATTATAATTTCACCGCAAATAAGATTAATGTTGATGGAACTTCGATCTCTGCTTTCCCTGGAAGCTATTATTGTCAAGTGGCCCCTTTGATAGAGGTGAAAGGTTTATTATAAGGTTAGGTTAACTTTAGGTACCAAAATTATTAAATTATTTACAATTATACTCACAGATAAAATTAGTAGGAACGTGTGCAAAATAAAATAAAGTAGATGCATTAAAAATAACTTTATTAATTTTTAATCAATATATTTTTTAATAAATTTACTACAGTCCTAAGAGTCCTAACCAACACCGTAGCTCGTAGTTTTAAAATTAAGACTACTACCACAAGTGTTGAAACATACAATTTTAATAATGCCGCAACAAAATCTATGCCATTCGTCAGTAAAAAACCAAAAAAAAACAAATATGGTTGACTTTCCTTAGCATTTGTCGTCTTTGAACACATGTCGTTAAACACGTTCACAGATATATATATATTTTACGTTAATACTAATAAACATCCATAATTTTAACTAAAAACGTAGTTATGTGAACTCAACATTTAATGCTTTAAGATGGTGATAAAACCAAGATTGCGTTCTAAAAGTTTGTGATTATGAAATAATACAAGTTTTTAGGTTTTTTTACTTTTTTTGGTTGTCTACTGACGAACGGTACCTATACAAACCTTATGAATCTTATGATTCATAATTATGTGACGAGACAAAAAACTAAAAATAGGTATCTAGGTATTCGTAAAATCAATATTCGTTGGATGACTATGTACTTAGCAATTAAATTATGTACTATGAAACTAAAATTTTAAGAGTACTCGGAATAAACATTAACAGACCCATTTTTGGAGAATCGAATGTTTACGGTACCGGAACTCTTATACCTAGTTACGACATGTCCGACTGCTCGTCAGTCTGTCTGTCGGTCCGTCGCAGCTTAGCTCAGTGACCGTTAGTATCTACCAGAAATTTGCAATTTTGGTGTCTGTAATACCTACAATTAGTCACGTCGACTAAGTGATAGAACAAAATCCTGTATTTACAAACCCTGAGATATTAGTAGACGGAAATGTATGGAAAATCAGATTTTTTCTCTCGTATAGAATGTCGGTCATAGTAAAAGTTTACCAATAAGACGTCAGAATTAATCCTCTAAAATTTGGTCGGGGAATAAAAAATCCACCCGTATAGGAACACATAGTATTTTTCGTAGTATTTTCTATGAAAAATTACATCTTACCTGTAATTTTTAACCGGGAGTTTCCTTGAAGTTGTTTGTAAAAAATGTTCTGACGAAATAGTTGCTTCTGCTTTTAAACCGGTGAAATAATTTAGATTATTTTGCTTTCATAATCAATCTAAGCATATTTATATAATTCCTAATGCTCTATATTTATTTACTATATCAAGACAAGTGACTTTAGTTATCTTTTTTTTAATACTAAAAACGAACCAGGTACAAGTATAGTACCTACAATGATGAATGATATAAGGTCAGTGCGGCTAAGTCCGGCATTTTTTATTTTGAAAGAAAGTCCGTCATATGCATCTTATACTGTTCAATTAGGGTCGGAAATCAGTTAGTAGACGGACTTTCCCGATGGATTGTCTTAGGGCGTTTGTGCACTACACTGACTTTTACCGTCCGGTAGTCCGGTTTTTTACGGTCCGATATGCCACGCCATTAAATGTATATAGTAGCTTGTGCACAATACGTAATTTTACCGTCCGAAATTTTACTTTTCCCCATTCCGGACAGTATTTTTCCGATCCGAGATGACAGCTACGAAAAACGTGTTAATGCTTGTGCACTGCGTCCGGAATTGCACTGACTTTTATGACTGTCGACTGACTTTTCATGCTACTATGCCGCACCTCCGAGTAAAAAGACGGACAAGTGCACAAGCCAATCATGCGTTTTTTTCATGCCATATCGGACCATGAAAACTCGGTCTGCCGGACAGTAAAATTCATTGTGGTGCACAATCGCCCTTACCCGCATTGACCGTACTATTTGTTAAGGGGCGTTTTGTGAAGTATGGGGAAGAATATGGAGCGGATAATGGTCTCGGCGGGGACTTTGTCCAGCTCCAGCACTTGCACGTGGTTGCGGAGCGGCGCCGCGCGCAGCCAGCAGCCGGGGACGTACAGCGTCACCTGCGGCCCGGCGGCCGGCCAGTAGCGCCCGAGGTTGTGACCGTTCACCCAAATGAAGCCCTGGAACACCAGCATATTCTAATATAAATAAATAAATATCTTGGGACATCTTGCACAAATCGACCTAGCCCCACGGTAAGCTCAATTAAGGCTTGTGGTGTAGGTACCAGGCGACGATATGCATACATATAGTTAATTACATAGACAGCCATGACCAAGGAACAAACATTTGTGATAAATAAATACACAAAGAATACCCTCGCCGGGATTCGAACCCGGAACCTCCAGCTTCGTAGGCAGGGTCACTACCAATACCAACTAGTCTACAGAGGCTGACATATAAAGATACAGACACAGATGGGTCAAACGCAAACCCATGTTCGGAGTCTTTCCGGTGGACAATCTAAAAGTTAAGGCCTATAAAGCTTGATTTTCTTATGAAAGCCTTATCTTCATTAAGATGTCCTCCTTTTACATTGCTTTGTATGATAAAAATCATTACTATCTGTCCACAGGCTGTTAACTATCGACCACAGGAAAGAAAAAGTGCTTGTTCAGCTGAACTGTAGAGCCCCTCTTTCCTGTGGCCAATAGTAAGCAACTGGTAGGAGTGTAGTCGTAATTTTTATCATACAATTCAATAGGAAAGGAGTGCTATTAAATGACAATAAGGGTTTAATAAGAAAATTAACTCTCATAGCCCTTAACTTTTAAAATGTCCACCGGAAAGACTCGTAACATGATTTTAAGTTTGACCCAGATAAGACGCAAAAAAACAACCGTTTGGAACAATAGTTAGCACACGGTCGAACAATTACTGTGGATAAGTAAACAATACATATTAATGCTTCCCCTATTAGCATATATCGCTGATGAGAACAACTAGTTTACTTAGTTAAAAATAACGAGGGTCACCTCAAGGCTACTTTTAGTGAGTATAATTAATTCTAACAAATATCTATTCGTGATTAATTATTTACACTATTACCTTTCCCCACGAAGTAGTATCGAAAAAAGTATCTTGAGGTTGTTCGTTTTCTGGAATAGTGAAGTAACCTTCAAATAGAATCGGTACATTGAGCCCTTGTTCTTCTTTATCAGTTGTTGTAATATTGTCCAATTTTTCAAGAGGGAATCCTGTTACGGACCAAGTTCCGTCGAGAACTTCTTTGTTCAAAGTAACTTCACTGAGAATACCCTGAAAATTTTACATAAACATATACATTGAAAATTGAAATAGCTCCAATTAAAGTGCTTAAATATTTATTTAAAAAATGATTTCATTGAAAGCAACTCACTAACTATTTTATAAGGTTGGTTATTATGAGTACTAAGTAATCTGACTGCGAAGATTATGGACAAACCTTGAAGTCGTGTATTCCGCTACCAAAATTTATTCGTCCTTGATTTTCAACGAGCAATGATAGAATGGAGTCCGATTTGGTCTCCACAGGCAAGGAATATATTTTTTCAGTTCGACTTAATATTCCTCTGAGTCTCTGTAAAGTAAAATATACATATTATTTACAGTTTATACTTAGGTAGAGGTATATATTTAGGGGTAGGGGTATAACGATGTAAATATTTACTTACGCCATCAACAAAAACATGAATACGATCTCGTGGTTTTTTAATTTCCAGCAAAGAACCAGGGCCCATTTCCCCAGGCGAAATTTCATAAAGCATTAACCCAGAGCGCTGGCGCATTTTCTCAAAAGTAGGCAGTTTTGAACCATTTACATCTGGATATTTTTTTCCTAAATTTGCCCGACTAGCTGGAGATAGTAAATTAAGGCGCTTGCTCAAGGTTATGTTTCCATATGCAGATTTGTTGGAAGGTGACGGAAGAGGAATATCTGCCACTGCTGGATTATGCTGAAATCAAGCATAGCAAAATATAAAAATACAATGCTTTTTATCGTAATAATGTGAATGGAAACAACACTTTTAGTCACAAACTACTCGTAACTAGAAAGTTAGTGAATAACTCCTGAAGTCATACCTTTTCCAATGCTTCCCGAATAGCGAAATATTTAACAGTAGGATCACCAGCCTCGTTTAAGGGGGCATCATAGTCATATGATGTAATATCTGGCATATACGTGCCGTCGAAATTGGAACCTGAAATAACACAAAAGCTTATTTATGGAATACATTAACATATTTAAAAGTATTGAATTAAAAGTTTTCTGTAAACCAATCAAATTCATGGAATGCTTTTACTATTTCTGGCTAATTGCATGCAAATTGACGTAACTAGGAAGGAAATGTAGATATCCACTCTGTGTTAAATGCTAGTAAAATTTGCAGTTAATTAGTATGTACAATAATTACTATTTCGTTTTAGAAACATGGTACAGTCGAGTGCATTAATATATAGACACATTTGTAAGGGATCAGTATGGAGAAGTGTATATATATTAATGCCCTTGACTGTACCTATACTGTGCATATACTTGAACAACAATAATTTCCATTAACAAGAGAGACGCCAAAATAGTTTTATGGACATTTATATCGACTTAGGATGCTCTTTATAGGTCGCTCGAAACTATAAAAAGCATTTCATACTCATGCCTACTGTAGCCAAGTTTTAAAAAACATTATCACTATGTCGTTAAGTGGTTACGCTAATGAAAATGAGCTACCTATTAGTAAAGGAAAATGTATAACAATAGGTGCTGGTTTACAATACAAAACTCTTTATTGCATACTAAAAAAGAGAACAACAAGAACAAACAGCAGCAGAAACAACAACAAGAAACAGAGGTCACAAAAGGCGGTCTTTTTGATCGATTTCTTCCAGACAACCTAGGGTAGAGAAGACAAGATAACAATAGTTATTTGTTATACAAGGGTGCAAAGTTGTATTTTACCCGCGAGTATGAAATTGAAACACGAGCAAGCGAAAGGATTTTATAGTTGAACCACGAGCGAAGCGAGTGGTTCTAAAATAGAATCCTGAGCGCAGCGAGTGTTTTAACATACGAGAAGTAAAATACATTTGCACCCGTGTGTAACACAAAACTTTTCCCCTCACTATAGCGAGGAAACTCAAAAAAGGTAATTATTTGTTCACATTACAATCATCATCGGGTTAGTGATAATAATTTTCCAAATGCATCATGTATTTAATGCAAGATTTTGTCGCAGTAAACTTACCACGAAAAAGTAAACGCAGCACGATTTTAACACATTCCTGTAGTTGCACATCAACGCCAATGCATTATTAAATCATTCTCATTCATTATTTTTACAAAATTATAACAGAACACCCTGAAAGTTGTTTAGTTTACTATTTTTATGCGTGTTCGAGTCGGTAAATAAAGATTATAACCTATAATATTCTTTGACAATGTTGACGTTGACATTTTCTGCGTTTTGTGATTGCATCTAGTCATCTTATCATCATTCACTAAAACAATTGTTACTTATGGAATTTTAGGATTTATATGTTAAAATCATCATATT